>CAUYRH010003990.1:0-17134 GCA_963574655.1 Perodicticus potto
ACAATTTGAAATATTTTCATTGAACTGGTTAACATAGTCTTCACACCATTTTCTTAGCTATTGTGTTAAGACATTTATATTCTGCATTTAGTAAGTTTCACCTATACCTTTCTAAGATGTACCCTAAGCATGGTCCCACCAATTACCCTCCCTCCACCCGTCCTCCCCCCCTCCCCGGGACAATAACTTATTAACTAGCACTCAAATCTTTATAAAGTATTCCAAGAGAGAAGAGAGTTTAGGTGAGAATTAGCTGGATTTCAAGCAGAGATGGAAGGGATGGGTATAAAGTCTAGAGATCATGGGCCTTCCAGGCTTAGAAAAGCTGACCATTTCTGGATAACAAATAGTACACGATAAGACCGAAAAGTTCTTGAACAACATGAGTTGAAAGATGTGATTATCTCTGAAGCAAATATCAAGTTAAGAATGTGGCCTTCCCACGTATTATTTCATATGGATTCAATGAATATTGACCTAGATATTTGATCAAACATTATTTAAGATGTTTCTCGGCCAGATGCGGTGGCTAATGCCTGTAATCTTAGGACTCTAGGAGGCTGAGGATTGCCTAAGCTCACAGGTTTGAGACCAGCCTGAGCAAGAGTGAGACCCCCGTCTCTAAAAATACCTGGGTGTTGTGGCGGGTGTCTATAGTCCCAGTTACTTGGGAGGCTCAGGCAGGTGGATTTCCTGAGCTCACAGGTTTGAGACCAGCCTGAGCAAGAGTGACACCACTGTCTCTAAAAATAGTTGGGCACTGTGGCGGGTGCCTGTAGTCCCAGCTACTTGGGAGGCTGAGGCAAGAGAATTGCTGGATCCCACGAATTTGAGGTTGCTGTGAGTGATGACGCCACAGCACTCTACCCAAGGTGACAGAGTAAGACCTTGTCTCAAAAAAGAAAAAATGACAATGGCTTGGTGCCTGTGGCTCAACGGGCTAAGGCGCCAGCCACGTACACCTGAGCTGGCGGGTTTAAATCCAGCCCTGCACTGCCAAACAACAATGATGGCTGCAACCAAAAAATGGCCGGGCGTTGTGGCGTGCACCTGTGGTCCCAGCTACTTGGGAGGTGGAGGCAGGAGACTCGCTTGAGCCCAGGAATTGGAGGTTGCTGTGAGCTGTGGATGCCACAGCACTCTATCCAGGGTGATAGCTTGAGGTTCTGTCTCAAAAAAAAAAAAATGACAATAATCAAAACAGTATGGTGCTGACATAAAGAAAGAAATATAGGCCAACAGAATAAAATGACATCGTACAGAAACAAACCCTTGCATATATAGTCAAATAATTTTTGACCAAGATGCCAAAACCATTCAATACGGAAGTTCAGTCTTTTCAAAAAATAGTGCTAGGGGTGGCACCTGTGGCTCATGGGTAAGGTGCTGACCCATATACTGAGGGTGGTGGGTTCAAACCCAGCCCCAGCCAAACTGCAACAAAAAAATAGCTGGGCGTTGTGGCGGGCGCCTGTAATCCCAGCTACTTAGGAGGTTGAGGCAAGAGAATCACCTATGCCCAGGAGTTGGAGGTTGCTGTGAGCTGTAATGTCACAGCACTCTACCGAGGGAGACAAAGTAAGACTCTGTCTCTAAAAAATAAAATAGAAAAACTCACCTAGCAGCCGTAGTCCCAGCTACCCTGGAGACTAAAGCAAGAGGATCTTTTGAATCCAAGAGTTTGAAGTCGCTTTGAGCTATGATGATACCATGGCACTCCAGCCCATGTGACTGAGACTGTAGTTCCAGCTATTTGGGAGGTGGAGGCAGGAGAATCGCTTGAGCCCAGGAGTTGGAGGTTGCTGTGAGCTGTGATGGCACAGCACTCTACCCAAGATGACAGTTTGAGGCTCTGTCTCAAAAAAAAAAAGACAATAGGTTTGACAGCTGAAACCCCTTGTCCAACGTCAAACAGCCCCTCCTTCTCTCTACTCTTCTTTTTGACAGTCCCATCCAAATCACTGCTGCTGTAATTGTCGTATGTGGATGGCTCCCTGACCTCCTCCTCTCCAGTTCCACATTTCCTGGCACATGAATGTGCTGCTGGCATTGTAAACTCAACATCTTCAAAATGCAGCTATTCCTTTGTTAGCACTGTTATAAACACTATTTTTTTTTTCTTGAGACAGGTTCTGTTGCCTGGGCTAGAGTACAGTGGTATCATCATAGCTCACTGCAGCCTCAAATTCCTTGGCTCAGTGATCCCTTTGCCTCAGCCTCCTGAGTAACTAGAACTTCAGGTACATGCTACTACACCTGGCTAATTTTTAAATTTTTTGTAAAGACTGGATCTTTATAAAATGTTACCCAGGCTGGTCTTAAACTCCTGACCTCAAGTGATCCTCCTGCCTTAACTTCCTAAAATGCTGGGATTACAAACCTGAGCCACCATGCCTGGCCTATTCTAGATACTTTTCATGTGGTAATAGTTAATTCCAAGAGCTACCCTAAGAGATGTTATTATTCACATCTATGAAGTGGACAGTATTATCTTCATTGTACAGATGAGTAAACTAAGGCTGAGAGATTCAGTATCTGCCTCAAGTTTACACAGCTCATACACAGTAGCATTAGGCTTGGGGCTGATTTCTTTTTTTTTTTTTTTTTTCCTAAAAATGTTCAGTTTATTTGGGAGTTAGCAAAGAAGATCATATCCCAAGATGCACAGCTATGACAAGGCATATATGTACACGAAGACAGAAGGATGAAAGGATGCTCTTATTGGCAAAAGGAGAAATTCACATACCCTGCTGAGTTCACTGGTTTTGCAACCAAAAAGTAAGAGATGGCATCATTTCATTGGTGGAGATGCTGTTACTGGGCAGGAGACTTTTGAGAGCATCTTATCAGAACTGCTGCAGTCTTTAACAATCTCTGGCAGAGTTATTTTTAAAAGTCCTTGGGTGGCACCTGTGGCGCAAAGGAGTAGGGCACTGCCCCATATGCCGGAGGTGGCAGGTTCAAACCCAGTCCCGGCCAAAAACCAGTCTCTGCCGCTTTTGCCTTCCTCAGGGTGTCCAGAAGCCTCACGCTGTCTCCCTGTGTCCCCAAGGGGAAGTTCCTGGGTAGATCCCACCTGCCAGAGATGCCTGAAGTCCTCTCTCCCCAGTCTCACCGTGCCCAGCAGCAAGGAAGCTGTTACTCGGCTGCCATCTTGCTCCGCCTCCCGTAGATTCTTTAGGAAAATAAAAACAGCTAGAAAAATAAAGGGAGTCTTAATAAACAAGGTGTTAATTTGAAATTCAGTGTGTCTACAATTCTAGATGTTTAGAATTGAAATGTAAAACTCTAAATATTTAGAATTAAAACGTGAAAGATATTTGTTCAGTTTTAAAAAGTAATTTTATGATCTTTATTAAGGGTGAGGCCTCTAACCTCCACCAGTTGAGCAAAGACATTTTGAGAGACATTAGGGATTGTGGCAAAAACCGGACAATCCATGTGTCATTAAAGTCTTGAACATAGTTCAAGAGGCAGCAAATCAGGGACTGTCCTGGCAGATAAGATAGGCCTGTGCAAGGTCATTGTCATTGGCACCAGAAAGGCAGGAAGTCACCAAGAAGATTCAGAATCTCTCCATAGAGTTCTCAAGGAGAGGAAGGGTATTTGTCAACTCCTGGCAGGAAAGCTGCCCCATATACTATGACAAATTACTTATCATATCTGAGTTCTGATGGGAAAGAGTCCAAGCGTGGTAGCTGGAGAGCACTCCAGGGAGGCTAGTGCGCATAATCTCTCGTGAAGAGCAAAACAGAGGCAGGGCCAACCTTCCACATAGGAGGTGGCCAGTAAATGCCAACTGCTAGGGATAGTGTTGCCACTGAGATTTCATTTGACACTGAATTAGGCACATGCTAGATCCTGACCACCTGGAGCTAAAGAACTACCTGTAGTTAATGATTATCCCGCAAAGACGGATGGCGGTTCAGCTTTCTACGAGGTGACATCACTTTGTAAAGGAGGGCTGCATTTTGCTTTCTCTACTCTAAATTTTGATTAGGAAATGGATCTGGAAACTGAACATTTATCGAGTGATGTTATGGGAACTGTTTCTTCGCCAACATACTCAGACGTGGAATTCTCTCATACTGAGATCTGTCAGCCACTGGGAAAGCACTTGTCTATGCAGATCAGGAAGGGAGGCCCAGAGCGGTGAGCCGGGTACCCCTCCGCCTGGGTGCTGTCTTCCCCACACACACACACCTCACAGGCCCCAGAGACATCATCCAAGCCTGATCACCCACAGTCCTCCAGTGACTTCTTATTTTCAGAGTGAGTCTCATCACTGCTTGATGGATCTGGCCAGCCATGTTGGCCTTCATAGTTCCAGGGGTGAATTATTTAGTGATGCAACACCCTTGTCTTCACCAGTCCTTTTGTCTCAGTTGCACCCATATTCAAGGTGTTAAATATCAGTAGAAACAGTATTGAAGAGGAAAAGGTCCTATTCCTGTCATAGAACTATAAATTATCCTCTCCAAGAAGTACCTTCAATAGAGGTGCAGAAGTGTTCTATGGCTAGGCCCTTGGTGGTCTTTGAGGAGATTTCTAGACTATGCTAAACACAGGGCAGAGGTAGTTGATGCTGGTTTATGTGTTTCCTTCTCTCTCACATACTCGCCACTTACTCTCCACGCTCTCCACGTATGTATCATAAAGTCCAGTTTTTTCCATCTTTCCCAAAGGCCAGTCACCAGCCTTCCTTACCTCACTGACTCTTTGTGGTTAGGCCCAAATTACTCCAAGTGTCCACAAACTTAGCGTCTGCTCACCAGTCGTAAACTCTAGCTCATCCGTTCAACCAGGATTTATGTCTTTTACATACCTGTGCAAAGCTTTGGGTCTATACAGTGGTAACAAGAAATAGTGATAAACTTAACAAGGGCAGAGAACATGCCTAAAGTTCATGAAAGAAAGAGGCTACAAGGAAATCAATAAATATATAATTATAAATTGTAGTCAGGAAGGAAAAAATGAGAATGACACTATGAGCAAAAACAGCAAAGGGGACCAAGTCTGGATTAGAAATCAGGGAGGGCCTCTCTGAGGAGGTGACATTTATGTCAAGAATGAAGGGGAAAATCAAGAACCAACCGAAAATGGGAGTGAGCACACTTCAGGCAGAGAGACCATCGAGGCTAAGAAGTGTGAGGCAGGATTCCTCATGTGCCATGTGGTGTGGGTGGTGATGGGCAGTAAGTGACAAGGTAAGACAGAAAGGCAGGGACAAGATCCCAAGCCCCTGGGAGTTGTGAGTTTATTTTGGGTGGACACTGAAGCCAAAAGCAGGATAGTGACAAGCCAAATTATGTTCTTAAAAGATCTCTCTAGCCACTGGATGCCAAATGGATTTGAAGAAGCCAGGGGTGAGAGGAAGTCCACAAGGGAGGCCATTGCAGTAACCCAGATGAGCAGAGAGGATGGTGGGGCTGGGCTGGTGGCAGCAGAGATAGAGAACCGGATGGCCTTGAGGTATATGGGAAGGAGGACTAAAAGTTCTGCTAGGGAACAGGAAGAGAGAGGGACCAAGAAGGACCAGTACATTTTCAAAGCAGGATAGCACGACTAGTTCTCATTTGCTATTCCTTCTAAGTTGTATTTTCCTTTATTGACAAAGATCACAAATCTTTTGTTTTTAACTGGCTTAGTTTTCAGGAAAGCTTAAGGCCTAGACCAGACTGGATTCTGAAGCCATGCTCCGAAATCTTACAAGTCACTATTTATTTTATAGCCTACCAGGACTTCCTCCGAGAGTATTTATTCTAGACCAGGCTCCAGTATTCCTGGCTCACCAGGTCATACCATCTATGTAAGTATCTACTTTCAGAAGGGACATTTCTGGGGCAGGTATGAATAGCAGAATGAGTAATCCAAACCAAAAGATAATTATAAATAATGTCTATTTCTGTCATGAGGTCTGATTTTCATTTTTATACATGAGTCTTCTGAATCATATTTTCATTCAGGTAATTAAATTTATGTGTGACCAATGGAGTGATCAGATCAAAAGATGCATTGCACAATACAGTACTATGATGCAAGACTTCAGACTTTCTTTGCGTGTAGATATTTGAGGATTAATTGTATATTTTATAATGTTGATGCTGAGTCTGAGTGCTCTTCAGTTCTGCCACAAATATATTTAAATATTTAGTTTATTAAATATGCAGCTCTTGTTTTTAGCTATCTGGGAAAGTTATGTGACCATCTGTTTGTGCTTTTTCCTTCTCAGTAATAAATTTAGGAAATTATCTTCAAGGCTTGCATGTTTCTCTGTTTAATGAATTCTATACAGATTTTCTTTTCCCCTAAGCTTTTGGTGACTTTTTAAAAATCTTGCTCGATGTATTATATAAATGGGCAACTTTCTAAAGAGTGTGACTGTGCTAAGCAAGGTGTTTTGGTTTTTATTTTTAAGTTCTTCATTTTTAAACAAGATAAGAAATGGAATAACCATAGTTTCCCAAATAAATGAGACTACAGAGTAATTTTTCTTTCTGGTTAACTTTGCCAGGCAAAAGTAGACAATGAAATCTTGGATTACAAGGATTTAGCAGCCATTCCCAAGGTCAAGGCAATTTATGATATTGAACGTCCAGATCTTATTACCTATGAGCACTTCTACACTTCGGGCTACGAGGACAAACAGGAGAGACAAAGCCTTGGAGAGGTAATAAATTCCTGGTGGCTGGAGTTATATTATATGACTATTTACCTTCTCTTCTGTCATGTTTATAAGAACTACTATTACAGTTCAAGTAAATCAGATGATCTTTTGTCTGCCTACTATTTGCAGATTTCAACACCAGGTGCTCTGAGTTATTCAAAAGCTCATCTCTGCTCTTAGGGAGGTTATAAGAGGTGGGAGCATAGACCAACTGTACATAAAACAACAGTTAAGGAAGAATAATAAACACCAGCTTGTTGGGTGGAAGCTGAAGTTGTAGATGTATATGTGGGGGGGGGGGTGTTCTGTGAGCCAGGCACAGGATAAGGAAGGAAGAATCTTCTGGGCATCTTTGTCTTAAAAGAAACTGCAACTATTTTCACTGGATCATGAAGAGAATGCACACCCCCTGCATTTTGGTAGCTACAGTTTTCAGCATCTTAACACAATTATTAGTAGCATATTCAAGAAAAGAAAAATAGAACAGGGCAACAGGGTAGCACTGTGGCATGAACCAGGGTTCTGGGATCCAGTAACTGTTCTCAGCCCAGGGTCTCCACGGTTGGTTGGCTGGCTTGGCCACATGACAAGCATTCTGATCCTGGTTTCCTCCTCTGTGAAACATGGGCTATTGCTCACTCTGGTTCATAAGGTGTTAGAGAGGGTTACATAAATTTATCTATGTAAAGCAATCAGCAGAGGCCAGACGGTGGTGAAACTCCAGCTCATAGCAGCTACCCCCTTTGTTGTTACCTGTTGTCTTGGGGCTTATTTGTACCTGACCATAAGATCCAGCCTCTGATTTTTACCCTCTCAGCCTCTTGGGGTCCTGCCCTCCCCTGTCCACCCCAGGGTTAGAGTTTTTCTCTGTCACTCCCTACCCAGGGCTGTTTCCCTGGCCTATTCAGCTCACTCTAATTTTTTTCCCCTTTTGTCTGTTAAATTGGAACTCTCTATAGACTGATTTGAGTCTACTCAGAGAGATTTCACCCAACTAGTTGACTGAACTCAGTGGTTCAACCAAGGTGAAATGATCTATAATGTTACCCAGTGCTCTGGGGTTGTGAGTTGAAGAAAAGGCATGAAAATGTGGTGATTCTGTTTAACTTGTTCTCACTTATGTATATAACATTTCTTTTATAATTATATGTTACTCCCTTTGTGTTCTAATCTGGGTTTTATGCCAGAGTGTAGTTCGCCATTGAAACAGTCCATTGGGCAGAAAGTGACATCCGTTTTTATATAGTGCCACCTAGTGGTTGCATGGCTGTAGCTGCATCTATGGCCTCATGCAGGTGGATGGGCTGGGGTTGTTCAGTCTCCAGTGAACAAGAGAGTTGCATGGGGCATAAAGGGCAGGGGGGAGGTTCCTCAGCAAAGCCCACAGGGGCTAGTCTCAGAGCAAGTGGATGAGAATTCACTAACGTTAAGTCATACAAATAATGGGGATGTGAGGGTTTTTTTAATGGGTGTTGGTGGAGGCATGTATGTCTACGTGTACTTCTTAATAGAACTATCTTGGGCAGCCAAAGGGCTAAAGAGTTTGGACCTTAAGGTGAAAATTTCTTATTTAAAACCAGACTCTGATATTTACTGTACCCAACTTTGGGGAAATGACATACTTCAGTGTCATTTGTGTAAACTCAAGGTGAAAACTAATAACACCTACCTTAGAGGTATTTCTCTAAGCATTAATTGATATATTTGAGTTAGAAGTCTGTGGTGCTCAAAAATGCTAGAAGCTCCCATGATCGGCACCGTTACTGTCATAACCTGACATGATGTCCTGTGGTTTTCTCTATGCATAGAAAAAACCTTGGACCAGAAATCAGGTCTATTTGGGAACTTTTCCCCAATACAGGGATTTTGCAACGGAGAAAACTTTACCAACTAGTCTATTATTTGTACTATTGGTTTTTAACACTTCTTTTTTGGAATCCACATACATATTGCCATAGTAGAAGCCCTGTAGGAGTAAACTTGAAAATCTGTGTAGCCATTCCTGCCTCCAGAGCCCTGCTGTCAGCACAGGGGCAGACCTAGACCCTGCCCCCCAAAAGCCCAGCTTTGCCAAACTGAGACAAAGGAGACAGGTGGTAGCTACAGATGAGACCAGCGGCTTGGGGAAGTTTGGAGTGCTAGGGAGTCTGCCAGCTTGTTATAAACATGGGGGAAAAGACAAATTCTAAAACTGAGAAATGCAACCTTGGCTGTGTTCTCCAGACTGCTCTGTTTTCATTTCATGTCCTTTTGAAAGCTTTTTGCATTTTAATTGTAAATATTTCACTTAGTCATTTAGCAGATATTAATTGAGTGTATAACCCCTTCTAGGAGCTGCTCTCATCACTGGGCATACATAGTTGTGAGTGAACAGGACCCCTTGCCCCCTGGGAACTTGCGGTGTCTTGTGGGAGATAGTAAACAGACAGATGTGTAATACAGTTTTACAGAGTGGTAGAGCCATGAGGGAGAATGAAGCAGAATAAGGAGAAAGCACGTCAGGGGCTGGGTTGCTCCTTTAAGGAGGAGGGTCATGAAGTTGTTACATGACAAGGAGTTTGAGCAGAGTCTCACTGCACACGGGGACTGAGCCCTGCAGGTGTCCGGGTGAAGAGCTCTGGTGGCAGACGATGCAGCAAGTGCAAAGGCCCTGGGGTGAGAAAGGGCTCAGCCTGTTGATGGCCCCAGGGAAGCCTGTGTTCCTAGAAGGATGGAAGCCAGTGGGGAATGTTGGTGAGGCAGCCAGGACGGGATGCCACATACCTTGTTATCACAGTCCTCTTCACAGTGAGTGCTGTGGTTATAATTCAGTCAACAACCATGTTTACAAAAGCCTGCATTTCACTAGATACTATAATTCATTGGAGTAAAAGGTTCATAGTTTGAATATACAGTTTGAGCCGGGTGTGGTGGCTCACGCCTGTAATCACAGCACTTGGGAGGCCAAGATGAGTGGATTGCCTGAGCTCACAGGTTCGAGACCAGCCTGAACAAGAGCTAGATCCCGTCTTGAAAAAAATAGCCAGGCATTGTGGCAGGCACCTATAGTCCCAGCTACCTGAGAGGCTGAGGCAAGAGAATCACTTAAGCCCCAAAATTTGAGGTTGCTGTGAGCTGTGACGCCATGGCACTCTGCCAAGGGTGACAAAGTGAGACTCTGTCTCAAAAAAAAAAAAAAATGAATATACAGTTGGTCTAGCTTGATCACTTAATTCACACATATCACAGAGTATCACAGTATACCTATTAAAACGTGATTCTTAGGCAGAGATGTGCACTAGAATCGCTCAGGAACTTCCTCTGAGGTTTCCTTTGTGAGCCTCATGCAGACTTACTAAATCACAGGATGGGGGAACGGACAACAGGTGCTGCCGTGCGTATTTGGGGCAATGTTTCCAGCTGATTCCAATAAGCAACTCGAATTAAAACTGGTAAATAGTTAACAAACATCTTTGTGACTTTAAATTCTCCCTTATTCTTCTAGTCTCCGAGGACTTTGTCCCCTACTCCATCAGCAGAAGTAAGTACCATTTCTGACCATTTTAATAGGCAAAATTTGAAAGTTTCTAGAATTTTTGAAAAAGGACATGACATACAAGGGAACAGAAAAACTGCGTGTGAGGTTCTGATGGCCAGAGAGATTCCTCATGTGTGAGAAAGGACTGTCAGATGCAGCAGTAAATTTATTTTAAAGTGGAAGTAAAAAAATGGCTTCATACTGATTGGAGCCTATACCTCTAAGTGGCAGAAAAGTGTCTATCTGTAAGGATTGAAGCCCCTTGTCCCAATGTGTGGCTGTCTGCCCTTGTCTGTAATAATTGATCTGAATCCTAATATACTGGCCGTTATCCAAATTAGCCAACAGCGGTCAAGTGTATTCTGTTGGCAGAGCCATTTTCATAAGAGGTTACTCTGTTTTGTCTAACAACTCAGTCATCTGGTCTTAAAGCCAAGCAGATTTTTGGATTGTCTTTAAAAAACTAGACTGATCCTAGGGAATCTCTGTAATTCAAAATAGTGAAAATTCTATAATATTTTCATGGTTTGTGGCCAAGTACTATGATTCGTTCATTTCCACCAGTATGCTGGTAATTTACAACTGAAATTTGAAGAATTAACTTCTATTATTGACCAGTTGGTTGCAAAGTTAAAGCACATTATTTGGTACCTTTTTGTTTTCTTTATTATTATAGCCAACTAGGATCAAGCCAGCTTCCTTGCCATTTGCTCTCAGAGTCTACCAAGCTGTGGTTACTGAGGTTTTAATTTAGTGATTATTTGTGTATTCTTTCAAACGTTTTATTGTGCTAATAAAAACTTTGCAGGACAACAAATTCCTAAAATGTGAAATATCCTTCGTCCTCTCCCAGGGCTGTGAACTCTTTCAGCAGATTTACATTGTGTTTGCATATGTGTGGGTTTTTTGTTCTTATTCCCTAATATAACCTTTCCTAGGTTTGAATATAGGTGACATGTTAGTAGAGCTATCATAGTACATTAAATTGACGTGTCGTGATTTCCTAATTATGCCCCAATATATTGAGGATATAATACAAATTTTTGCCTTTGTAAATGATAGTAGTATAAAATTTTTGGAATAAATCCTTCCTTTTGAAGATCACTTTTAATTTTTTTCTTGGAATATGTTCCCCAAGGTGAGAAGTAGATAGTGGCTTTCAGGCAACGACCAACTTGTTCTCCAGGAGAATCAACTTAAAATGTCCCTGGACAGTGCATGTTGGTGGGCAGAACAAGGGGTGTAGGTAGAATTAGGAGCCTGGTTCTAAACTGGGCCGTGCCCATGCCAGCTACACACCCCCACACAGGGCTCTTACCTGCTTGGAACTTTGTTTCTACATTAGTGGGGAAGGGAGGCCATGGGGTCCACCAATCCTTTTTACTAAGCAGATCTGATGGGTAGGCAAGCACACCGGTAACACTGAAAAACACAATACCAACCCTGTCATAGGAATTACCACCTCTTATCCCAGAGCTCTATCCCTGCTGGAGCTGATAATTTTACATCTCAAAATTTTAATAAATGAAAGAACTGTGGGTTTCCAGCAAAACATCTTAGCCAGAGAATATGCACTTGCATGCGTATTTGTGGTCTATTGTCCTAAAACATAACGCCTGAACAGGTAGACGTGATAGTTACTTGGCAGCATGGTGGAACCTTGGTTCTGCTTGAAAATGATAAGATAGCCGATTGTGTCTCATGTTCATGCTTTCTCAAACTTTGTTTCCAGGGATACCAGGAAGTTCGGGATCGGATGATCCACCGGTCCACGAGCCAGGGCTCCATCAACTCCCCCGTCTACAGCCGCCACAGCTACACTCCGACCACGTCACGCTCTCCCCAGCATTTCCACAGACCTGGTAAGGCGGCTGTTCCTGGGGTTCATTCTGTAATTCACTGTATCTCTGGGTGGTGGCCCCCGTCATTGACAACATACTGAAAACTCTAGTATCAAATAGTTCTACTTCTCTCCCAGAACACAATGAAAACTGGCATCCAGTTATATTTAATTCTATCTTTTCTTGAAATACCATTTTATGGCTATGGTTGTTATGATATATTAAATAATTGCATTTTGACAGTGTACTACTGGAAGCAAGGGAGGTTTTATTTTTAATTTTTTTAAGAGTTGACAAAAGTCTCATCATTTTGAGACTTAAAATGAAGATCTCCAAAAAGAAATATTCAGAGCATATCAACATTACCTGTAATCCTGTATTAGCCGAAGATTTATTGTGTCCTTCATCCAGGCACGTGGTGTTATTGAGCATGCCTGGTGAAGAACATTCTAGAAAGAGGCCTCAAGGTTGGACTTGATCTCTTTAAGGTCTCTTCCGACCTTAATTTTTCGAATCAGACTTAGAGAACATAAAAACATCAGAGATGGGCTCGGCGCCTGTGGCTCAACAGGCTAAGGCGCCAGCCACGTACACCTGAGCTGGCGGGTTAGAATCCAGCCCGGGCCCACCAAACAACAATGACGGCTGCAACCAAAAAATGGCCGGGCGTTGTGGTGGGCACCTGTAGTCCCAGCTACTTGGGAGGCAGAGGCAAGAGACTCGCTTGAGCCCAGGAATGGGAGGTTGCTGTGAGCTGTGATGCCATGGCACTCTATCCAGGGTGACAGCTTGAGGCTCTGTCTCAAAAAAAAAAAAAAAAAAAAAAAAAAAACATCAGAGATGTACCCCAGTAGAGAATGCCACATAGTAGGGGATGTTAGTGGACATTCCTCTGCAGAGAATTCAGTCCCTGTGGCTGTGAGTGAGTATCCCATACAGAGGAGGAGAAGCATGGAAGTCCCAGCACAGATCTAAGATTCCCTGAGAAATAGATTCACAGGCGAGACTGTGGCCTCTAAACGAGCTTGGTGGTGATGATGTGCGTCTGTGAAGACTTCATTTTAAGCGTCTTGCTTCTGGAGAAGTTGATGAGAGCAAACGCAGTCATACGCTAACCTTTATTATAAGATGTACAAAACATAAAACCGAAGGAAATTGACAGAATGTGAAATAACTACAGTCTTCTCTTTAAAACTATGGATTTAACACTGTGGAGAACTGAAATTGATCCTTGAGAAATGTGTCATTTTCTCTAGGCTTATAAATGTTTACTCAGTATTTATTGGATTATGTTCAATGAAGGTTTTCAGAAAATTTCTTCGTTTCTTTTTCTTTTTTTAAATTTAGCTTATATCCATTTTCTTCAGGACCTGGACATAGGTCTTGATTTAAACCCTTGTCTGTCTGGGTAATAAGAAATCTTCTATGCTGCTAACCTGCCTGTGTACATATGCCAAGGTCACTGAGACGCCCAGCCATGAGTTGTCAGAATTGGCAGAGGGTTCTGGAGAAACTGTTGTCCCAGACACCCCTGAATAGTGGAGAAAGTGGTCATTCAGCAACACTTGTTCCCCACAAAACTCATGTCCTTATTGAGAAAGTTTTTGTATATTCCGATCGTGGTTCCAAAGCCATTAGGCTTTAAAATAGTCTTCTCTCTGTTCACAATATATTACACATATATATTATGTCAGTTATTAGGCTGTATAATTTTTTTTTGAGGTCTACCCTTCTAAAATGAAGCTGGTAGCATTCTGACATCATACTTTTGATCCACATAGAACACCCCAAAGTTTGAGATGCCTGCTGATGTTGTCAGCCCCCAGGTCTGGGTTTGGTTTTAATGGGCCGCCTTTCCTCTGAAATGAGTGACTTTCCAGTCCGGCGCTGCCACTGTACAATTCTCAGGATCAATGCTTTGCCATCAGGGAACACAAACAGGTTTTACTTCTGTGTAGGTGAAATAAAATTAAACTGCCATTGGGATAAGTTTGCAGCTTAAAAAAAGAAATCGGACACTTACCTATAAATTCTTATTTTCAAATTTCTTGAAATGATTATCAAGTTGTTTTACACGCATTTCAGAGGGTTCTGTTTTGTTGCTTTTTAAAAATAGCGATTGTTACGTCTAAGTGATGTGCCTGGTACTGGCCCAATGGTATCTGGCATCATCCTGACCGAGAACATCCTGGTGACTGTTCCTTTTCACCAAAGCCATTTATTCTCAGAGAGTGACTCGGGACCCTCCTGAACCAACTGGCAAATTCTCCCCACTTTGCCTGTCCCTTAGCAGGTGCATTCTTAACCCTTTTTCCTTCCTCCTTTTTCAGACTCCTGATTAACGCTCTTTATTTTTCCCTCCCCCTTGGAACAAAGGCACTGTCCCTGCTCCTGTGTTAATTTCTGTTCTTCTTTTCTGTCTCCACTGTGCCCTGCCCCTGACTCCTTGCTGCACAGAGCTTTTGTCTCCTGGTGTGCAGAGGTTGTCCCACCTGCGCACCAGCAGCCTCAGCCCCACCCACAGCGACTCCCGCCCCAACCCCCCCTTCCGACACCACTTCATTCCCCATATCAAAGGTAAGGAGGCAGGCTTCCCCAGGCAGCACCCTGCATAGTGGAGATTTATTAGCACCCCGGGAAGGCTAATAAGGTGTATCTCCAAGGGTTAGCACCGAGCTTTTAACCTCTCAGCATGCCTGCGTGTGTCGTAACCATTCCCAAGGGTTGTCTTAGAACTGGCATAGCTCTCCTAGGAGTAACATGTCATTTCTAAGTGCTCTAGATGAAGAAACAGGAAGTAGTTTAAACCATAAGATGTATTATCTACCACTTGAAAAAATTGTATACTGTAGAACCTCCGCAGTTGACCACCTCCCTCCATTGACCACCTCCTTAGGTTGGTGTGGTCTTCAGGGACCGGACGTGCACCACCTGTGCGTCTCGGCACAGCAGGCTGAGTTCCTTACCTTGACACCTCTGTACGTTGACAGTTTGCTACAGTCTCTTCGGTGGTCACCTTACAGAGGTTCTACTGCACTATATATTATTATTTTGTTTCTGTATGTGTCAAAAACAAGATATAATATATAACTGGGCGTCTTCCTGGGTTTAATTTATGTTATGTCTCAGCAAAACACAGTAGTATTTAGTAACGAATATCTAAAAGTTTTCTTCATGGTGACAAACCACTTAGCTATGTTAACGCGGCTGGGCAGCATAAAGAGATCTGTGGGAACGTAAGGAACTCCGCTCTTTGAGCCAACTCCGGGAGCAGTCCTCTTCCGATTTGTCTTGACTCCCTCCCGTGTGATAGGAGAGAGAGGCTTTGCCTACTGTTTTCTGTTCCTGCATCACATTTTTTACCCCGTCCCCTTCAGCATCCCATTGTTGGTGAAGCTTCTGTGGCCGTCCTCAGGCGGGGCTCTCCACGTCGGGGGGGACCCAAGAGTCCTGGAGAGGCTACAAAGGGGCCATAATTTAAAATAAGCATGCGCTCCCGGGGGGATGCTAACTTTTTCTATAGTCTTGATGTGAAGCAAATTAACCAACAAAAATAGCTGCAGGAGGGAGGGGGAGGCAATCCCAGATGTTCTCACGGGATGCGAAGCACGGATTCAAGCGTTCCCATCACCGCTGCGTCCACTGAGAAGCCCAGATGGCGTTCCTCTTTACTGAATTTCCACTGTCGGGCTACCCAAGCTTTCCTCTTCTGGCTTGGATTTTTGCACACTGAAGCCCTCAAAGGTAGACGTACTGTACTTATCAGCATTCAGTTCTTCCAGAAACTTGCTGTTTCAGCATTTTTCTGCATTTTGAAAATAATATCACCGACGTGCTCGTTGAAGACACGCGCTACTGGCTGTGAGCAGATTTTCCAGCAGATGCGGTGCAGCCCTTTCGAAAATTCTTGACTGATTACTCACAGTTATTTCTCTGATACTTCAGAGCAAGTTCAGAAAATCACGAAGAAAGCATTTTTTAAAACTTCAATCACGTATATTTTCAAAGAGACTTGATCATAGCAGCCCTTGGCCGAATTAAGATTTTGGTTATTTTTACTATTCAAGAGAAAACACATTTTTTTATTCATTAAAATGTAATCTTCCTCCTTTTGGTTATTTTATGTTAGAAGTAAAAATGCCGTGGGCGCTGTTGAGTTATGCAGTTTGTACAAATAGCACATCACGAAGTGTCACTGTCTAACAATACCTCCTGTCGTGGGTGGCCATGTGGGGAGATGGAAAGCTTGGGGACGCTGGACTCTCAGGCTTGACTGTGAGCTCTGTCACTTGCTAGCCGTGTGACCCTGGGTGGCTTACTAATCCTTCTGAGCGCCAGTTGCCTCATCTATCAATCAGGAAGGACGAGGCTGATCTCCCAGGTCATTAGGATGTGTGCAGTGAAGTGTCCTGGTGTGACACCCCTCGGTCAGCGTGTTGTTCTCAGATGATGTCAGACTGCACTGTTCCTTTTGCTCTTCCTAGTGTCCCTGTGAGGTCAGCTCTGTGGGAAGACAGAAGCAGGGGCCTGGTTCAAGAGCTGGCTCACAGCCAGGCTGTGGCCACACTCGGCCCAGCCCTCAGGCCTTCTCCTCCCTAGAAATGTCATTCACGTTAAAGGCATGTGTTTCAGAACAAATATTCATTAAGTGTAGTTTTTAAAGCAAACTTTTATCTTCTACCTCTTTTCAACCAGCAAATTACATTCTTACTAAGGCTAAGACAAAGAAATAACTTGCAATCATTTAAATTGCAAAATTAATAATTTTTTACTTTTCAATAAAAATATAAAATGGTTATGAAAATTATCTCTGTGCACCTAAATGGTACTTTATTAAAAACGTAGGTATAGGCTCGGCACCTGTGGCTCAACGGGCTAAGGCGCCAGCCACGTACACCTGAGCTGGCGGGTTCGAATCCAGCCCGGGCCCGACAAACAACAATGAGGGCTGCAACCATAAAAACACCGGGCGTTGTGGCGGGCGCCTGTAGTCCCAGCTACTTGGGAGGTGGAGGCAGGAGACTCGCTTGAGCCCAGGAATTGGAGGTTGCTGTGAGCTGTGATGTCACAGCACTCCATCCAGGGTGACAGCTTGAGGCTCTGTCTCAA
>CAUYRH010003993.1:0-17704 GCA_963574655.1 Perodicticus potto
GCAGTGGCATCACAGCTCACAGCAACCTCCAATTCTTGGGCTCAAGCGAGTCTCCTGCCTCCGCCTCCCAAGTAGCTGGGACTACAGGTGCCCGCCACAACACCTGGCCATTTTTGGGTTGCAACCGTCATTGTTATTTGGCAGGCCCAGGCTGGATTCAAACCCACCAGCTCAGGTGTACATGGCTGGCGCCTTAGCCCATTGAGCCACAGGTGCCGCTGAGCCAGCTGTTCCATTTTTAATGTTGAAGCTAAGCTCCGAGGAAATGTGTCCCCCCAAATATTTGTAAATTACGTATCTGATAAGAGGCTTATATTCAGGATATATAAATAACACTTGAAATTTAATAATAAAAAGACAAATAATCCACTTAAAAATGGGTGAAGGATCTGACTAGATCTTCAAAACAGATACACAAGGCCAGGTGTGGTGCCTCATGCCTGTTAGCTCACCACTTTCCAAGGCCCATGCAGGAGGATAGCCTGAGGTCAAGAGTTTGAAATAAGCCTGGGAAACATACTGAGATTGTGTCTCTAAAAAAAAAACTAAAGTAAAGTAATTATTTTTAAAAAGATCTACAAATTGCCAATAAGCTCATGAAAAGATGCCCAACATCATTAGTTGTTAGGAGAATGCAAATAAATAAGTCACGATGAAATACCACTTCCCACCTACTAAGATGGCTATTGTGAAGTTGTGGTAGCATATGAAAAATATTTGGTCTATATCCCTAGTTCCTATAACGGAACATCTAAAACCCTGGGAGTTTTCTGAGTGACAGGAGTATCTGTAGTTACTTATAATGAACCCCTTTGGATCACGTCTGAGCTTATGCTAATGATGTGACTCAGGGTGGGGCCCCTAGAAAGCTGTCAGTATGGGGCTGGTCACCAGACACACCAAATGATTAGAGATTTGGAACTTTCGGTTCCACTCATGGGTCTCTGAGAAGGGAGTTGGAGGACTAGAGATGGAGCTCCATAAAATCTCTTGTACAAGGAGATTTGATGAGTTCCAAGGCTCCTGACCATGAGGAGGTGATGGGAGCTGCTTCACCACGCTCCCCTTCCATCTCTTGCCCTGTCCATCTTTCCATCTGGCTGTTTATCTGTATCCTTGGTAATTATCATTTAAAATAAACCAGTGAACATAAATGTTTCTCTGAGTTCTGCGAGCCATTTCAACAAAGAAATTGAACCCAAGGAGGGAGGTAGTAGGAACTCCAATGTATAGCCCATTGGTCAGAAGTACAGGTGACAACCTGCTACTTGGATTGGCACTGGAGTCTGGGGTGTGGGGTGTCAGTCTCGTGGGCCTGAGCCCTTGACCTATAGGACCTGATGCTACTTCCAGGTAGACAGTGTCAGGACTGAATAGAATTATAGGACTGGAGAATTGCTTGGTGTGTGGGGACATAGTCTGGTTCTGTGTTGAGTGTGTGAGTAGAGGACAAAACAAAACCGCTTTTCTCCTTTACTTGAGTGTAGTCAAAGATATGGAGAAATTGGAACCTTCAGACAGTGCTGGTGAGGATACAATATGAGGCAGCTAGTGTGGAAAACAGTTTGGCAATTGTGCAAAATCTTTTTTGTGTGTGTGCAAAATCTTAAACATAGAGTGTATGACCCAGCAGTTCCAGGGTACATACCCAAGAGAAATCAAAGCATATATTCATCCACACAAAAACA
Organism: Perodicticus potto; assembly: GCA_963574655.1. NCBI lineage: Eukaryota > Metazoa > Chordata > Mammalia > Primates > Lorisidae > Perodicticus > Perodicticus potto. Next base: position 1,689 of record CAUYRH010003993.1, read on the forward strand.
CTTACAGTTGGCCCCCTATAGCCACAGGTTCCTCATCTGTGAATTGAATCAACCTCAGATGGAAAATATTTGGAAAAACAATCACTACAAAATAATAATAAGAAGAAGAATAACAATACTCCTGAAGCTGATGAGATGTTAAAAAATACAATGACAAAGAATAACACACATAAAAATATTGTGGAACAGCTATTTATACAGTATTTACATTGTATTGAGTATTATAAGTAATCTAGAGGTGATTTAAAGCATACAGGAGAATATACATAGAGTATATGTAAATAACAAGAGACACAAATATTCCTGAATTTTGGTGTCCATGGGGTCCTGGGCCAATCCCCCCAATAGTGAGAGACAACCGGACATGAATGTGTGTGTGTGGCCGCATTGTCCACAATAGCCCCAAAGGAGAAACAACACTTGCCTACCAGCTGCTGAGTGCCAAAGAAAATGTACATTCATACAACGGAACTTTATTCAACAATGAAGAGGAACGAAGTGCTGACACAAGCCTAGATAAACCTTGAGGACATTATGTAAGTAAAAGAAGGCAGTTTCAAAAGACCAAATACTATGTGGTTTTATTTATGTAAATGTTCAGAATCAAAAGATCTGTAGAGATAGAAAACTGATTCATAGCTACCCACGGCTGAGGGGTGTAGGAGTTTAAGAAGGAACGGGTGTAAATGCTAATGGGTACAGGTTTGGGGGGGAGTAATGAAAATGTTCTATAATCGAGAGTGCTAGTCGGGTGTAGTGGCTATAGTCCTAGCACTCTGGGAGGCCCAGGCAGGTGGATTGCTTGAGCTAAGGAGTTCAAGACTAGCCTGAGCAAGAGCAAGACCTGTCTCTACCAAAAATAGAAAACTAGCTGGGCATTGTGGTGGTGCCCGTAGCCCAGCTACTAGGTAAGCTGAAGCAAGGGGATGGCCTGAGCCCAAGAGATTGAGGTTGCTGTGAGCTATGATGATGCCACAGCACTCTATCCAGGGTGACAGAGTGAGACTGTCTTAAAAAAAAAAAAAAAAGAAGGCTCGGTGCCTGTGGCTCAACGGGCTAAGGCGCCAGCCACGTACACCTGAGCTGGCGGGTTCAAATACAGCCCAGACCCGTCAAACAACAATGATGGCTGCAACCAAAAAATGACCGGGCATTGTGGCGGGTGCCTGTAGTCCCAGCTACTTGGGAGGCGGAGGCAGGAGACTCGCTTGAGCCCAGGAATTGGAGGTTGCTGTGAGCTGTGATGCCACTGCACTCTATCCAGGGTGACAGGTTGATGCTCTGTCTCAGAAAAAAAGAAAAAAGAGAGAGAAGAAAAGAAATGAAAAATAAAATTAAAAAAATTGAGTAATGGCTGCTCAACTCCGAGGGTGGCGGATTCAAACCTGACCCGGCCAAACTGCAACAAAAAATGGCCGGGCATTGTGGCAGGTGCCTGTAGTCCCAGCTGCTCGGGAGGCTGAGACAGGAGAATTGCCTAAGCCCAGGCGTTGGAGGTTGCTGTGAGCTGTGTGATGCCACAGCACTCTACCAAGGGTGATAAAGTGAGACTCTGTCTCTACAAAAACAAAAAACAAAACAAAAAAACTACTGAATTATTCACTTATAATGGGTGATAAAGGCATTAGAAAAATAAAATAACAACTGGGTGAACTATACAGTAGATGAATTATACCTCTATAAAGCTGCTTAAAAATGAGATGATCCTTACTTAGACGGCAGAACTAGGTTTGCAAGAGGAAACTGAAACCACGTGATAAATGGGTTGTCAGCTTTACCGTGGGTTAGTCACTCAATATCCATATGAATCATTAGGAATGGGGAAATGCAAACTAAAGCACTCACAAAAATATCACATTATGGGAGGCACCTGTGGCTCAAAGGAATAGGGCACTGGCCCCATATGCCAGAGGTGGCCGGTTCAAACCCAGCCCTGGCCAGAAATTGGAAAAAAAAAAATCACATTATTTATTTTAGGCTGGCAAAAAAAAAGCAGAAAATTTGAATAATTCTGGAGGGCTGGATGTGGGAAAAGAGGAACACACAGTCCTCCACTGCTGGGGAACGCCTAAGCCAGGGCGGCTAGAGAGCAGCCTGGCAGGATCTAGTCTAATGAAGAAAATCGAATCTAGTCCCTGTTGTTGAGGAGAGCATAGTCTCTGGAGAAACACCGACTCTCAAACACATAATTCCGGCACAACCTGTTATGGGTAAAGGCAAGGCTAGGTACCAAGAGAAACACACAGAGAAGGAAACGACTAACTTTGCCTGGGGTTGCTGAGAAAGACTTTATAGAGGGGAAAATTCTGTACTAGTGTGTTGAAGGCTAAATAGCAACTCATTAGTTAAAGAATTATAGGAAGATCAATACTGAGAAAGGAGGGGAAACACAGAAGGGGCTGCAGTCACACCAGGACAAAGTGGGCCTGGCAATGACGATGTAGGTGGGTGGGAAGCGGCAGGACTTGCGGAGGAGCTGGAAACAGGTAACTGAGCAGGCCCCACCCAGCTGGGTTTCAGCTGGGGAGTAATGCACGTGCATTTGTATTTTAGAGACTCTCTGGCAGCCTTTTGAAGGACAACAAGGGTAGAAAATGCTAAAGGAAGGAAGAACAAGTCAGTAGCCATTGCGGTCATCTAAGGAAGAGTTAATGAATCAACTAAGGCATTGGAGGGAAGAGGGGTACTTAGGAGGATGGAACGTGACTACGTATGGGGAGAAAGAAGTGATTGGGTGACCGGGTAGACAATGGTGACAGCCAAAATTGGATCTCAAATTCTGTAAGATGATTTTTGAGCCAGAATCTGTTAAGACTACAGGGCGGCACCTGTGGCTCAGAGGTAGGGCGCTGGTCCCCTATACCGAAGGAGGCAGGTTCAAACCCGGCCCAGGCCAAACTGCATCAAAAAAGGGCATTGTGGCGGGCACCTGTAGTCCCAGCTACTCGGGAGACTGAGGCAAGAGAATCACCTAAGCCCAGGAGTTGGAGGTTGCTGTGAGCTGTGTGACGCCACAGCACTCTACCAAGGGTGATAAAGTGAGGCTCTGGCTCTACAAAAAAAAATAATAATAATAAAGGAGAGGTAAATTGGATTCTGGGTGGTGGTATGGTCAGTAAGTGGCAGAGATGGTGGCAAACACAGCCAGACTGTGGTCATAGAGGCCTGGGGATAAAGTGGAGTCTGCTGGGGGTGGGGCTGAGGGATGCTGCCCTTACAGGGGAACTTCCTACAAATCCCACTTAAACATCGCTCTGCCATCTCTAAATTTACACTCACCCCGGCTGCTAAACTCTGGCTGCTTCTCAGGGCTGCTGTGCTGTCCTGAGAGCTTGCTCCTGCCTGGCAGGCTGGCTGTGAGTGTGACTCTGCTGGCTCGCTCCTTCCTAGAAGTGAAGCCCTCCCCAGACTGGTCTGGCTTTTTGCTTTTTGTTTTTCCTGGAGAAAATTAAACCTGCTTTCAATTTGAAGGAAAGTGGGAGGAGGGACAGAAGTCTGGAATGTGAAGGAGCTGAAACGTTACATTGGATTCAGCACTAGCCTTTGTTTGTGGTGTCTCAGGGATAGCCGGGTGGAAACCAGAAGAAAAACCACAGGGAAAGGAGGCCAGAGGAGGTTTCAAATTCTTTCGAAATTACTTACCAAATGTTTGGTTTTAGACTCTTCACAGGAAGAGTCACACAGCCTCTCTCTGGTCATTATTTCTAGTATTTTGGCAAGCAGCCGTTTTTCCAATAATGTTTTTCAGATGACTTCTTATGTCAACCTAAAAAGGAAGAGGCTGAGCACAGAACATAAGGGTTTAACTCAGCCAAAGTGGCGACAGCTGTCGGGAAGGCTCAGACCCCACCAACCCCGGTGTGAGCTCCATTCAGCCTTTGTGACGAGCAGGTTTTTAAAGGCAGAAAAAAGGGGGAAAGGGAGTGGGCAGATTCAAAGGAGCTTGTCAGGGATTCTCATTGATTTACAGAAATATTTATTGTTGCAGTTTTTTTTTTTGTCTGGGGCTGGGTTTGAACCCGCCACCTCCAGTAAATGGGATCAGTGCCCTACTCCTTGAGCCACAGGCGCCGCCCTGATTTACAGAAATATTTATTAGTGCTTGTCTATACATTGTGAAGCTATAGGGTATGGACTGTAGTGTCCGGTGTGGCCTGACTAGGTTAGTTTATAGCTAGTTAATGGCACTTGCAAGCAGGTCCTGAGATGAATGTGGTCGCCATCTCTTTTTGATGTCTCTCTGGGCCTGATAATTTAAAAGGACTCTCATTCCTCAGATAAAATTCTTCCCTTTTCCCGTTTATGTAGTGATGTAATGTCAAGTGAAATGTTGCTAAAACACTGGGGTGTAGTGATACACAGAGTAGAAACTTGATACATAGGGCTGAATGGATGGGTGAAAAATGAATGAAGAGGATAACTGCACAAATTAGGGAAACTCTTCTCTTTTTCCTACCTTCCCTGAGAAGGCAATGGAAAATCGGTAGCTACATTCAAGAATCCTACCCGCCCATCTTCTATTCTATGAGCCACACTTAGAGATGACTATTGAACAATTGAAGTATTCAAAAGCTGGCAGTCAGGTATGAAGTGTTTAAAACATGATAAATAAAAAAATAACTGGAGAGGGCAGCGCCTGTGGCTCAAAGGAGTAGGGCACCGGCCCCATATACCGCAGGTGGCAGGTTGAAACCCGGCCCCGGCCAAAAAAAGAAAAAAAAATTACTGGAGATAGGAGAAAATTAGGATTTAGGGTAGAGAATTTCATTGTCTTCAAATATTTGAAGTGGATAAGAGCCAAGGCAAAAATGAGGCCAATGAGTTCAGACTGAAGTTCTCCTGGCAGTAAAGAACTCTAATGAATAGGGCCATCGGTGCCGAACCAAGCTGCCCAGAGCTCCCTGAGCTTCCTTTTCTAGGAGGTGACCCTGCAGAGGTAGACCCTGAAGACCGTTTGCCGGAGAATCCGTGGAACAGATCCTGCAGTAGACGGGGTCAGTCCAGAATTCAAATGCCTGCTCACTACAAAGGTGTTCTGTCACCTTGAGATCGTTCAGTGTTTAGATGCTTTCAAAGCATTCTCACAACCAGACCCTTTTTAGAAGTTTTGGTATTCTACTACACCTTTGCTTCTTGTTTAATGACGCATTTGCAGATGACGAGTTCTACCCAGCTCTCGCTCCAGCACAATGCTGATGGACAAGCCCACCCTGCAGCCCAGAAGTGTGGCTCTGCATTTGATTAAAACAGGGCTCAGAAGCATGGGGTGGTCCAATAAATGCCCTGTCTTCTGTGCAATCCCAACCTTGAGGCTTTATCAGCATAACCTTTGCTCAAGCACGTTTGTGTACCTATGTGTTTGTGTAATTTTGGCTTGGTGTCCTCAGGCAAAGGATAGACGGGCTACCCGTATCAGTTTCTCTGGATGTTCTAGTAGACTCTATGGCCTTTAGGCCCAGTGATCTACTTTTTTTTTGCAGTTTTTGGCCGGGGCTGGGTTTGAACCCGCCACGTCCAGCATATGGGGCCAGCACCCTACTCCTTTGAGCCACAGGTGCCGCCAGGAATCTACATTTTAACAAATAACCCCAGGTACTAATAGTGAGCTTGAAAATTTGAGGCCTGTAACTTTAGGAGGCAGCAGGATAGCAATGAGAGGAACTTCCCTCCCCTAAACACAAACACTGTCTTTGGAGACAACTGCAGACTATTCCCAGATGTGAAGAAATGGACTGACCCATGGGCCAATGGCTCAACTGAATTCATTGCTAATTCGCTATTTTAAAAAAAAGCCTCAAATTAAAAGGAAAGACACAAAATTATATTTTAATTATTAAAGTGTCAGAAAGACATTTTAACTTATAATTATACAGTTCTCCATGTTATATAATGCCCTTTGGTTTAAAAGAATTAAGAAAATATTGGGCACTTCATATATTTAGAGTCTTTATTTATTTTATTTTATTTTTTTGAGACAGAGCCTCAAGCTATCACCCTGGGTAGAGTGCCGTGGCATCATAGCTCAGCTCACAGCAACCTCCAACTCCTGGACTCAAGTGATTCTCCTGCCTCCGCCTCCCACGTAACTGGGTTTACAGGTGCCTGCCACAACGCCTGGCTATTTTTTGGTTGCAGCCATCATTGTTGTTTGGCGGGCCTGGGCTAGATTTGAACCCCCCAGCTCAGGTGTATATGCCTGGTGCCTTAGCCACTTGAGCCACAGGCACCGAGCCATATTCAGTCTTTAAACATTATTAGTTAACTTTGTTGAAATCTTATGCCGTGATCAAGGAGAGTGAGAGACAGAGAAAAGTAAGTGACTTGGCCTAACAAGCGCCTAGTGGCAAAAGCTTTTATACTGACCCGGGAAACCAAGACAGTTACAGTGGGAGAGTTACACAATACTTCTCATTTTACACTGACACTTTGTATCCCCAAATGCCAGGCCATAGAAAGTAAGCCAAGATATGTATGAAAACAATTCGTGAGTTTTACTTTTGGTTTTAATTAGTACAAACTTGTTCATCAAGAAATATCTCCAGTCAAGTAGTCTTGGGAAGAAGTTGCTACCTACAATCTGAGACATCAGAATACTCTCACCAATAATGACTATAAACTTGAAGTGGGCATCCAAAGCCTGGAACTCTAAAGGAAAAGACAACTTCCATTGAGAAGATTGATATTCTTGATACTTAGCCTTTTGGAAAAGCACAGAACAGTTAGCATATCTGCACCTCGGGATTGTATTTCAGAAACTCTCATGTTCTAGTTTTGGCTTGGATTGCTAATTTCTGACAAATATTTGACCTCACAGTATCTCTACTTCCTGAGTAAGAAATAATGTCATTTTCACTATTACATACATTCTAGAGGCATCTATTGTGAAAAATTTATTAAAAAAATTAAAAATGGCGGGCGCCCGTAGTCCCAGCTACTCGGGAGGCTGAGGCAAGAGAATCGCCTAAGCCCAAGACCTGGAGGTTGCTGTGAGCTGTGTGACGCCACGGCACTCTACCGAAGGGCCATAGAGTGAGGCTCTGTCTCTAAAAAAATAAAAATAAAAAAGAGTAATGTGAAAATGACAAGTGGTCGTATAAATAGGAATCATTTTTATTGTTCTTTTATTTATTTGTTATTTTTATTTTTAGAGTCAGGGTCTCTCTGTGTTGCCCAGGCTGGAGTGCAATGACCATTCACAGGTGTGTCCCTGTGCATTGCACCCTCAAACTCTGTAACCTCAAACCCTCCTGAGTTGCTGGGACTATTGGCATGTGACACTGGGCCCAGTTTGTGTGTTTAAATAGCAGCTTGGCCTACTCTCAATCCATGTTTTCTTTCTTTATCTCCATTGCTATTACTTGAAATTATATGGGCCAAAGGCTTCCTTACCCATTCTGTTGTCACTAACAGCCAAATTGTTAATCAAAATAGCAAGGGACTATGTCCAGAGAACAGGGTTTTCAAGGTAAACAAGCCTCGGTAGATAAGAACAGGGTTTACCGAGGTAAACAAGCCTCGGTAGATAAGAAGGCTTTACAATTTTTTTTTTTTTTACTTTGTTTAGGATTAAAAATTAGAAATACCATATTGTAGTGGTAAAATGCAGGAAGTAAATAGAGAATTATAGTCAACCTCATTTGTCTACTATACATACTTTAGATGATATGTTGTAGATTACAATTTTTAAAACTCTTTTATTGAACTATGGCACATATCCATACACATATTCGGGGAAAAATACACACTCAAACTCAAAGCATCTTTCCTCTGCTCTCACTTAACAAGCATCACAGAAGACTTCTGTGACCAAATGTATGAAAGTCCCCCACACCTACCAAGCAAGCAATAAATTCTACACCAGACACAAACTGGGTGTCCTCCAATTCAATTGTGACATTAGCCACCTGGAGATCGTATCAGATCCCATAGGTTGAGGGTTCAGTCCACAGGCCTGCCCCACCCCCCACCAGACACAGTCGCAACTCTAGGTCTCCAGAAATTCTGACTGACCTGTTTCAAGTTGACATTCCCACAAGTCCCTCTCTGAGTTTGACTCACTTGCTAGAGAGGCTCACAGAACTCAGGGAAACATGTTTACTGGCTTATTCTAAAGGGTACAGAAGGGTACAGATGAAGAGAAGAGACGGGGGTGGTGGGCAGTGGGCAGTGGAGCCTCCAGGCCCCCCAGGCGCAGCACCCACCAGCTCTGCGTGTTCAGCTGTCTCCTGGGCCTTCTTCGGAGACTTCATTAGAGAGGCGAGATTGATAGCCGTGTAGAAATGTGACTGGACCAAAGGAATGTGATCTGATGCCAACGGGCTGAGTGCAGAATCCCAGCAAGGCCTGTCCAGATTCTTCTTGGCTTCTGTGTGCCGCCTCCTTCCTCCAGGGTGTGGGCGACACTCCTTCTGAAATGAGGGTCTTGTGACCTACAATCAGACAAAGTAGGCCAGAGAATTTTTTTATGGCTACCTCCAAGACAGAAAGGTAGGGGAAGACTCCTGCCTTGGGGTGGAAAAGGAGGATAGAAGGATAGAAGGGCAGGAGAGGGAGAGAGAGAGAGAGAGAGAGAGAGAGAGAGAGAGAGATTCTGTTTCCTGATGCTGTTTCTGAGCCCTAGAGTGACCTCACACTATAACAAAAGACTGAAACAAGGGTTGTGGGAGTTATGAGCCAGGAACCATGGGTGAAAATTAATATACAGAGGGTGCCAAAAAATCATGTGCACATTTTAAGAAATATATTAAAATTAAATTGTATTAAAGTTGCAATTATCGGCTCGGCGCCTATGGCTCAACGGGCTAAGGCGCCAGCCACGTACACCTGAGCTGGCGGGTTCCAATCCAGCCGGCCCCGCCAACCAACAATGACGGCTGCAACCAAAAACTGGCCGGGCGTTGTGGCGGGTGCCCGTAGTCCCAGCTACTTGGGAGGCGGAGGCAGGAGACTCGCTTGAGCCCAGGAATTGGAGGTTGCTGTGAGCTGTGATGCCACAGCACTCTATCCAGGGTGACAGCTTGAGGGTCTGTCTCAAAAAAAAAGAAAAAGAAAAGAGGGAAGAAAGGAGAGGAAAGACACAAACCTTTGCCAAATAGCCCAATGCTGTGCGAGATGCTTTCACAATTACTACTTCTAAATTACGTGTCCATTAAGTCAGACATAGTCTCTCTGACATTCAACACGATGAGCAAGGCCAGATTTTTTTAAAGCCCTAAAGCTTTGAACATGAATTAATTTGCCCTGTAAATCCGGGTCTCTCTTAAACAAATGATGCTAATGCTCAGGAGGGTTATGCGATCAAGATCTCTGTGTACAGTTAAATTCCTCGCCCTGCCTCAATTCCAAAATAAATTTCTAGGTATCTAGCCTTTAACTCTGCCTAAGCGGTGATTGTTTTTTCACAACTTTTTCTTTCCTGCGTGTGGGACTACACAGTGGAACAGATACCAAACACGCACTAGTCAGGTCCTGTGGGACTTCAAACTAATAGCAGATCCTGGGTGAATTACAGAAAGGGTGTCGCTTGGCAGCTTAATTGCCCACAAGATTTGTTTTTATCCTCTGAACTTGTATCGAGGGAGAATTAGTCAAAGGAGCTAGAAATGTTTGCCCTTAAAAAAGATGGACCTGGGCTCAGCGCCTGTAGCTCAAGCAGCTAAGGTGCCAACCAGATACACCAGAGCTGGCGGGTTCAAATCCAGCCTGGGCCCGCCACACAACAATGACGGCTGCAACCAAAAAAAAAAAAAAAAAATAGCAGGGCGTTGTGGCAGGCGCCTGTAGTCCCAGCTACTTGGGAGGCGTAGGCAGGAGAATCGCTTGAGCCCACGAGTTGGAGGTTGCTGTGAGCTGTGATGCCATAGCACTCTACCCAGGGTGACAGCTTGAGACTCTGTCTCAAAAAAAAAAAAAAAAAAAAGATGGACATGACCGACTTTTTCATATATTTGAAAGTCTCTGATGCTAAAGAGAAAATAACCTCACTCTATGTATCCCCGAGGAGAGGGGTAGGACGCGGAGGTGGCAGGAAAGTGATGTTATCAATTCTAATGCTTCCACGAGGGGTAGGCTGCTTGGTGAGATGATGCATGCCCCGTCAGGAGAAACGCTCATGAGAAGCCGGAAGACCACCTGTCAGGGATGCCAACGGTTCCCAAATACACATCCTGGTCTGGCAGAGTTTCTACTGATTCATAACATAAACAACAAAAAACTACAAGAAACATCTTAAATTTTTCCTAGACCATACTTTATTGAAGATAAAGGAATGCTCTGCAATCTCAGATTACCCAAAAGTATTCCTTCCTTTTTTTTTTTTTTTGAGACAGAGTCTTACTTTGTCACCCTTGGTAGAGTGCCATGGCATCATAGCTCACAGCAACCTCAAACTCTTGGGCACAAGTGATCCTCCTGTCTCAGCCTCCCGAGTAGGTGAGACTATAGGCACCCATCACAACACCTAGGTATTTTTACAGACAGGATCTCGCTCTAGCTCAGGCAATCCACCTGCCTTGACTTCCCAGAGTGCTAGGATTATAAGTGAGAGCCACCTCACCTTACCCCTACTTTTCATTGTTAGAGTCTCCCCTCTTTTATGAAATGATGGCAGCAGGAAATAATGATAGCTGTTGCTTTTGTAATAAACTGACTTGGCAAAAGAAAAATAACACCACCATGCTGACTACCTCATTATTTTTCTCTGTCAATAGTTCATAAAGTTTAAATTGGGGAACGTTAATGAACTCAAAGTCCATCTAGCTGTTGAAGCCAAAAACGCAGAGATTGGTCGGCCAGGATGGCTCACTGAGGCAGAAAGATCCCTGGAGCTCAGGAGTTCTAGAGTAGCCTGAGCAACTACTGAAAATAGAAACTTAGCCAGACTTTGTGGTGGGCACCTGTAGTCCCAGCAACTTGGGAGGCTGAGGCAAGAGGATCTCTTTAACCAGAGAGTTTGAGGTTGCAGTGAGCTAGGCTGATGCCTCCGCACTCTAGCCTGGGCAACAGGGTAAGACTCTGTCTCAAAAAATATATAAAATACGCTCGGTGCCCAAAGATCAGGGAGTAAGTCACCAGCCACATACACCAAGGCTGGCCGGTTGGAGCCCGGCCCGGGCCACTAAACAATGACAATTGCAACCAAAAAATAGGCAGGTGGCTCGGTGCCTATAGCTCAAGCGGTTAAGGCACCAGTCACATATACCAGAGCTGGTGGGTTCGAATCCAGCCTGGGCCTGCCAAACAACGACAACTACAACCAAAAATTAGCCAGGAGTTGTGGCAGGCACCTATAGTCCCAGCTACTTGGGAGGCTGAGGCAAGAGAACTGCTTAAGCCTAGGAGTTGGAGGTTGCTGTGAGCTGTGATACCACAGTACTCTACCCAGGGCAACAGCTTGAGACTCTGTCTCAAAAAAAAAGAAAAGAAAAGAAAAATAGATGGGCATTGTGGCAGGCGCCTGTAGTCCCAGCTACATGGGAGGCTGAAGCAAAAGAATCACTTAAGCCCAAGAGTCTGAGTTGCTGTGAGCTGTGATACCAGAGCCCTCTTCTGAGGACAACATAATATGACTGTCTTAAAAAGATTATATATATGTATAATATATATAAAATAAAATAAAATAGTGGAGGTCATTCTTGACTTTTCCTCAACCCAGACATCTATTCATCAGCATGTCATGTTGATTTCACGTCTACAATATGTCCCCTGAGTGACCCTTCCCTCCTGGGTGATGACACATCCCCCTCTGGTAACAGTGTGACGAGTTCCTAACCCCTCTCCCTGTTTCCACTCCTTGCCCCTCACTTCAATCCATTCTCTCATCAGCCAGTAGAGCGATTACAAATGCAAATTAGGTCATGACCTCTGTGAAACCCTCACTCGGCTTCCCAGTCCACCTAGATGAAAACTCAACACAGGTACGGCGCCTGTGGCTCAAAGGAGTAGAGCGCCGGCCCCATATGCCAGGGGTGGCGGGTTCGAAGCTGGGACTACAGGCATCTGCCACAATGCCAGGATATTTTTTTAGAAATGGGATCTCGCTCTTCCTTAAGCTGGGCTCAAACTGCTAAACTCAGGCAATCACCCGTCTCCTCCCAGAGTGCTAGGATTACAGGCATAAGCCTCCATGCTCAGCCTTTAGATTTAGTTTAATAAAAGTTTCCAATAATAGTAATACCTCAAAATAGACCTAATTAGCCTTGCTTTTAGACCATTTCAATTTTAAGTGCTTAAATTTAAAGCACTTTAGATTTTTTTTTTTTTTTTGAGACAGTCTTACTTTGCTGTGGTGTCATAGCTCACAGCAACCTCCAACTCTTGGGTTCAAGCGATTCTCTTGCTTCAGCCTCACAAGTATCTGGGACTTTAGGAACCCTCCACAACACCCAGCCACTTTTAGAGACAGGATCTCCTCTGGCTGGGGCTGGTCTTGAACCTGTGTGCTGAGAGCAATCCACCAGCCTGGGCCTCCCAGAGTGCTAGGATTACAGGCCTGAGACACCGCGCCCAGCCTAACATTGGAATTTTCTAGCTTGAATAACTGTTTGTAATTAGTGATCTTTTTTATTTTGTAGAGACAGAGTCTCACTTTATCGCCCTCGGTAGAGTGCCGTGGCGTCACACAGCTCACAGCAACCTCCAACTCCTGGGCTTAGGTGATTCTCTTGCCTCAGTCTTCCAGTAGCTGGGACTACAGGCGTCTGCCACAACACCCACCTATTTTTCTGTTTTGCAGTTCGGCCGAGGCCGGGTTTGAACCCGCCACTTTCTATATATGGTGCCGGCGCCCTACTTGATGAGCCACAGGTGCCGCCCACATTACTGAATTTTTTTAAAGAAAAGAAAGTAATATAATCTCTTGCTCTGATCCAAATCAAAATATAATGTGTTGTAATGTTGTTCTTGTTTTATGGAGACATAGGGATTATGGTATATTTTACCTCTAAGAATAAGTGTATAAATCAGTATACATTTTTACCTTTTTTACACTTTTACCTCTAAGAATAAGTGTATAATAAACATGTATTTCAGGCTCGGCACCCATCGTTCAAGTGGCTAGGGTGCCAGCCACATACACGGGAGCTGGCCTGGCGGGTTCAAATCCAGCCCGGACCTGCCAAACAACAATGACAACTATAACCAAAAAATAGTCGGGCGTTGTGGCTGGCACCTGTCATCCCAGCTACTTGGGAGGCTGATGCAAAAGGATTGCTTGAGCCCAAGAGTTTGAAGATGCTGTGAGCTGTGACGCCACGGCACTCTACCCAGGGTGACAGCTTGAGACTCTGTCTCTCAAAAAATATATATATATACATTTCAATAATACATATAATAAATATGTATTTAATATTAAATAGCAAACCACAAATAAGGAAGCAAGTTACTAAAACAAATGTGAATAATAAGTGGAAGCAATGTTCCAACAGAAGAAAGAACAGAGTTTCTCAAAGATGCCCATGTCTCCAAATATATTCAGAAACAGACTAAGAATCGAGGTCGTAATTACAACATCTACCACAGCTAGCACTTAGATTACTCTGTTCCTGGCACTGTTCTGAGCACTGCTAACTTGTTCAATCCTCACCACAACCCTACGAAGAATATACTATTATTATTATTTTTATTTATTTCAAATTAATGTGAGGGTACAAATTTTTAGATCACATTGTTCTCACTTCAAAGAGAAAGTTGTAAAAGAGCCTCTCCCCCAGGGGGCTTGGTATCCACCCACGCATACTATTTTTGTTGTTGTTGTTGTTGTTGCAGTTTGGCTGGGGCCGAATTCGAACACGCCACCCTCGGTATATGGGGCCAGCACCCTACTCACTAAGCCACAGGCGCCACCCATATTACTATTATTAATCTTACTTTACAGAGGAGAAAAACTGATCAATTTAGCTTCAAGTCCTCTGTGGGGGGGTGGATGGCGAAGGTGCTGACCTTGTTTCTTGCACTTTATAACTTTCATTGGCTGAATCGGGGCTCATTCGGATTTCTTTTTCTTTCCAGCTCCTCTCAGCGTGATGGAGAGAAAGTGGAGAGAGGGGGACTCTTCATTCCTTTCTCATACAAAGATTAATTCTAGTAACATATCATCTGCCATGTCCTATAATTTTCCACAATGGGATGTCAATTTTTAACTTTTGCGAGACGAGTTATGCAAATAAGTATAGCCAAAAAGAATACACAAAACGGGGTGCAATAGCCACAGGAAAACGGCACATTTTCGCCTGTCACCGCAATCTACTGAAAAGCAGCCTCTTGAGCGTGCAGGGGGTCAGGATTTGGCGGGGAAGGAACCTCACAGCTGTGCTCAGTCTGGCTCCCACCCCACCACCTGAGCGCTGAGCTGCAGGGGAGCCGAGGGCTGGAACTGCCTGTCCCCTGCCCCCCTCGTTAACATATGTCCCCACGAGGTAGAAGGAGAACACTCCGTTTTGCAAAGTGCCCATGCAGTGTGGCCCGGATAACACCTTTTATGTGACAGAGCCCTGCAATCTGGCGAGCCGCCTTTTCACTCAGAGCTCGGTGGACATATGTCTGCCTTGCGAAAGAAAAGAAATGCCAGAGATATCCCCCAATTAATTGGCTCATCTGGGAGGAGTGATACATGCAGCAGGAGAGACCGGGGCAGGGGTGAGCATGCAGGAGTGAAAGAGGCATTTCCGCATTGTTCTAAATAACATTGAAAGAACCTCACCAAAAAAATAAAAAGTTCTGGGCCTTGGACAATTTCACAAAGGCTAAGTTGCAGAGTGGAGGATACTGGTGAGTCCCATCGTCCTAACAATTAGGAGAGGATGAGGCCGGCTTGCTCTCTGGGCTCATGCTGAACCTGACAGTTTAGGAACCAGCTTCACATCAATTTCTTTTGTTTTTTTTTTTTGTTTTTTTTTTTTTTGAGACAGAGCCTCAATCTATCACCCTGGATAGGGTGCCGTAGCATCACAGCTCACAGCAACCTCCAATTCCAGGGCTCAAGCGAGTCTCCTGCCTCCACCTCCCAAGTAGCTGGGACTACAGGCACCCGCCACAACGCCCGGCCATTTTTTGGTTGCCGCCGTCATTGTTGTTTGGCAGGCCCGGGCTGGATTCGAACCCGCCAGCTCAGGTGTACGTGGCTGGCGCCTTAGCCCGCTGAGCCACAGGCGCCGAGCCCAATTTCTAAATGATCAGATTTAACGTATTGGCATTTACAGCCAAGAAACAAATTCCTTTTATAGACCACATTTGTGTTCCGGAGAGACAGTCCACATGGTGGCTTCCAATTACTGACCAGATTTTATTTCCCAAGGATTGACATACCACTTAAAGCTTATCTGTCTTTTAAAAGACAATTTTAAAGTTTATTTTAAAAAGTAAATCGTGGCGATGGTTGCACAATGAATGTACTTAGGGATGAACTATATACACTTAAAATTGACTAAAATTAACCATTTCAGTCAATTTTATGTTATACATATTTTACAATAATTTTTGAAATGTTTTTCTTGAACAGAAAAAAGGAGTAAATGGAGACATATTTGAAAGTTTCAGCTTCAACAATAAAGTACAGAGACACAGTAATGCTGACAAGAGTAACTTTACATAAATGTGTATTTCAATATTAAATAACAAAACCATAAACAAGGAAGAGAGTTACTAAAACAAATCTGAAATAGTTTGTTTTCAGGTATAATATTCATAGGGAACCCACAATTTTCACTAAAACAGTCAAAACGAAGGCATTTTTACTAAAGGTTGGGTTAAAAATATTGAATACATCAAACGTCTTTGGGAAATAGTAACAAATCAAAAATCAAATCTTTTAAATTTTGATTATATTTGTCTAAAATGATAAAGAAATACTGTTTTCATTAAATTCTGAATCTTTTTTTAAAAAATACATTAACAGTTGTCAGATTTGCTTGGCATCATCAATGGAACACAAAAGATTTTTAAAAACCTAAATTTATGCAGGAATTTAGTATACAGTAAAAGTAGACTTTCTAATAACCAAGGAAAAGATAGATTAACCA
>CAUYRH010003994.1:0-11944 GCA_963574655.1 Perodicticus potto
CAAGTAGCTGGGACTAAAGGCGCCCGCCACAACGCCCGGCCGTCATTGGTTGCAGCCGTCATTGTTGTTTGGCAGGTCCGAGCTGGATTCGAACCCGCCAGCTCGGGTGTACGTGGCTGGCGCCTTAGCCCGTTGAGCCACAGGTGCCGAGCCTACAGTTCTTTTTTTTATCCCATGGCCTTAGTAATTATGTAACTTACTATACCTCTCTTTGTACTGGCTGGAGAAAAAAAAAAACCCAACTAATCCTCAAAACCCCCATCAGATCTATGGCCCACATGTAGCAAAGGATGGGTTTCAAAGCCAAATTTTGTACACTATTTTTACTTCTAACTTCATTTTCTCATCCATTTATCTTCCTTTCATTTCATTTTGTTCTACACATTTAAGGCAGTCATATCTTTTCAGGAAGAAAGACCATGTACAAGTAAACAGTGCTCTGTTTTTGTTTGATTTTATCAGTTCCTTCTTCCTACTTTCATTTTTTTTTTGAGACAGAGTCTCCCTTTGCCACCCCCGATAGAGTGCTGTGGTGTCATAGCTCACAGCAACCTCAAACTCCTGGGCTCAAGTGATTCTCTTGCCTCAGTCTCCCAAGTAGCTGGGACTACAGACACCTGCTACAATGCCTATTTTTATTTTTATTTTATTTATCTTTTTTTTTTTTTTTTGAGACAGTCTCATTATGTCACCCTCGGTAGAGTGCCATGTCACAACTCACAGCAACCTCAAACTCTTAGGCTTATGTGATTCCCTTGCCTCGGCCTCCCAAGTAGCACCTGCCACAATGCTCGGTTGTTTTTTTGTTTCAATTGCCATTGTTATTCAGCATGCTGGGGGCCAGCTCAAACCTACCAGCCTCGGGTGTAGGCCGGTGCCCCACCCGCTGCACTACAGGCGTCACCAGCCGGGCTATTTAATCTGTGAGCTCAGGCAATCCACCTGCCTGGGCCTCCCAGACTGCTGGGATTATATGCGAGCCACCTGACCCTCCTTCCTGCTTTCTTTAGGGATCTTGTCCTTTGTTGACTTGATCTACTTATAGATGCTCATCATATCCTACTTGGACAAATGCCATAATCTCTTAAGTGCTTTAATCTAATCCTCCTTTTATTCACTTGCTATGATGTTACCAAGTTATTCTAAATTAGAAAACTGATAATGTCATCCCCATGCAAAACACAGGAAGAAGTCTAAAGTTCTTAGTACAGCAAGGCAGGCCCTTTATTAGTCACTCATTCACCCAACAAGTATTTACTAAGTGCTGATTGTGTGCCAGGCATTGTGCTAGCTGTCTGAGTGTGGATACACAGTGATAAATTAGATGGACATGGCCTATGCCCTCATAGGGCTTACATTCTTGTTGGGGGGAAGTAATTAAGCAATAAAACTGTGGACTGGATAAACACGAAATTGTTATGAAAGAGATAACCAAAGTGTTGTGACTGAGTCAGGAGCAGAGGTGGATTTGGAAAAGATCTCGTCAGAGTTATAATTTATTCTGCCTAAAACACGAAATAAAAATGGCCATGAGAAGAGTTCTAGGCAAAGGAAACCTCAAGTACAAAGGTGTGGAAATAGGAAAAAGCTTGGTGTTTCCTAAGAACTACAGATGACCAGCATAGCTGGAAGTCGTAAGGCTGCTGAAGAGTTGAGCCCTGCCTGGTTCTTCAACCTGCTTCCCAAACCACATCAGCCACTGTAAATTCCAGCCATGAACAGCCACCCACTATTTCCTCAATACCCACGCTGTCTCATTCTCCACCTGTTTCCTCCTGCCTGGGCAATCCTGATCATCCTGTGATTGGGTTTCTAAACAATATCTTCTTTGAAACCTTCTGGTTCCCTTCCTGCCCTCCTCCAAGCTGCCACTGAAGTCTGTATGTTCGTATGTTCCTTTCCTTTTTGAATAGCTAACATTTATTGAGAGATTTCTTTTTTTTTTTTTCTTTTTAAGAGACCCTACTGTTGCCCTCTGTAGAGTGCTATAGTGTCACAGCTCACAGCAACCTCCAGCTCTTGGGCTTAGGCAATTCTCTTGCCTCAGCCTCCCAAGTATCTGGAACTACAGGCGCTCGCCACAACGCCCGGCTATTGTTTTGTTGCAGTTCGGCAGGGACTGGGTTTAGACCTGCCACCCTGGGTATATGGGGCTGGCGCCCTACTTACTGAGCCACAGGCACCGCCCTACTGAGAGCTTTCTTTGTCCAGGCACTGTTCTAAGAACTTTACCTGTATTAATCTGACCTTGAGGCAAATTCATTTAACTCTGAAAGTAGGCACAGCATCTGTAGCTCAGCGGCTAGGGCACCAGCCACATACACTGGAGTTGGCAGGTTCGAATACAGCCCGGGCTTGTCAAATGATAATGACAACTACAACCAAAACATAGCCAGGCACACATAAGTACACAAAGAGTAAATTACTTCAAGAATCCACAGTGCCTGGGAATAGTTAATAGGAGAGATTGTCCCAGCTACTTGGGAGGCTGAGGCAAGAAAATCGCTTAAGCCCACGAGTTTGAGGTTGTTGTGAGCTGTGATGCCTTTGCACTCTACTGAGGGTGATAAAGTGAGTTCTGTTTCAAAAACAAAAACAAAAACAAACTCCGTTAAGTATTATTACTAGCTTTTCTTTTTTGAGACAGAGTCTTAAGTCTCAATGTGTTGCCCTGGGTAGAGTGCTATGGCATCGCCAGCTCACAGCAACGTCAAA
Organism: Perodicticus potto; assembly: GCA_963574655.1. Lineage (NCBI taxonomy): Eukaryota > Metazoa > Chordata > Mammalia > Primates > Lorisidae > Perodicticus > Perodicticus potto. The sequence goes on from CAUYRH010003994.1 coordinate 2,716, forward strand.
CTCTTGGGCTTTAGCGATTTTCTTGTCTCAGCCTCCCAAGTAGCTGAGACTACAGGCACCTGCCACAACACCCAGCTATTTGTTGTTGCTTTTGTCGTTGTTTAGCAGGCCTGGGCTGGGTTTGAACCCATCAGCCCCGGTGTATGTGTCCGGCACCCTACCGGCTGAGCTATGGGCGCTGAGCCAGTATTATTACTATCTTTATCATGTAGATTAAGAAACTGAGACCCAGAGAAGTAATTCACACATAATTACACAAAGAGTAAATGGCAGAGCCAGAGTTTTTTGTTTTTTTTTTTTTGAGACAGAGCCTCAAGCTGTCACCCTGGAGAGAGTGCTGTGGCATCACAGCTCATAGCAACCTCCAACTCCTGGACTCAAGCGAGTCTCCTGCCTCCACCTCCCAAGTAGCTGGGACTACAGGCACCCGCCACAACACCCGGCCATTTTTTGGTTGCAGCCGTCATTGTTGTTTGGCGGGTCCGGGCTGGATTCGAACCTGCCAGCTCAGGTGTATGCGGCTGGCGCCTTAGCCCGTTGAGCCCTAGGTGCCGAGCCCAGAGCCAGAGTTTAAACCCAAATAGTCTAGTTTACACTTGTACTTTACTAAACTCTTTTGCCTTTCAATATTGATAATAGCTAACATTTATTAAGCAGTCACTATATGCCATGCTTTCTTGCTCTTGACATGAACTCATTGCGCTCTGCAATAATTCTTTGAGGTAGATACTTTTAGTCCTCACAACCACCCGCTTACTGGCACTAAGATCATGGCTCTCCTATGGCTCTCCCATATCCTGTTCCAGTCATCAATCTGAATGTCTCCCACACCCAGAAGTTGCTCAAAGAATGTCTGCTGAATGAATGAATGAATGAATGACATGGTATCTTTCTTTTGGCTCAGGATTCAAACTTCAAGAGTCCACAGTGCCTGGGAATATTTAATAGGAGAGATTTGTGATAACAGGTTATAAACGTATTGTATTAAATACACACCAATGAGAACTGATAATATAAAGGCTGATTTAATATGTCTAACAAATTCACTACATTTCTTTCTTTCTTTTTTTTTGAGACAGAGTCTCAATTTGTCAAATAAGGTTGAGTGTCATGGCATCATAGCTCACAGAACCAGAGTGCTAGGATTATAGGTGTGAGCCACCGTGCCTGGCCTATTCACTACATTTCAAATGTGCAATAAACAAATTCATCTATTTATCAGAGACTATAGTATATATCAGATGATGTACTAACCAACTCCTATAATGACAAAATCAGGGCAAATCAGCTCCTCTCAGGACTGCTCTGATAAGTCTAATCTCCATCTAAATGCAACACAGTCAAGAAAACTGATGCATCAACTTCTAAACCACCTACACCTTTTATCTAGGTATTCTTTCACTTGACATAAAATATTAGCCACAATACAGAATAGTTTAAAGTGCAATTTAAATCTCATAAAAAGGCTGGGCACGCTGTTAAATCATGATTTTGCAGAACCTTTGGTTTTGGACAGTTTCTTTCTTTTTTCTTTTTTTTTTGGATTTAGGATAGATTACATAGGAGTATGAAGTATGCTATAAATAAAAATACAAGCTAGTGGTTTGTCTTAGTAGTTTTAAGAAATTAAAGCAAACAAATTTATGTTTTCTTGTACTGACAATAACTTATGATTGGGCGGTGCCTGTGGCTCAATGAATAGGGTGCCGGCCCCATATACCAAGGGTGGTGAATTCGAACCCGGCCCCGGCCAAACTACAACAAAAAAATAGCCAGCATTATGGGGGCACCTGTAGTCCCAGCTACTTGGGAGGCTGAGGCAAGAGAATTGCCTAAGCCTAAGAGCTGGAGGTTGCTGTGAGCTGTGATGCCACTGCGCTCTACTGAGGGCAACAAAGTGAAACTCTGTCTCTAAAAAAAAGAAATAAAGAAAGAAAGAAAATAACCTATGATTGTATGTTTTGCATTCCTAGAAGTAGGTTAACTGTGTTTTTAAATTGTTATAACGTCACAACTTTTTGAAATCTGCCCTATACAATTTGTTTGGCTTAAACATCAAAGCCGTGACAATTTGTTCTTTCATGTAATTGTATTTCCAATTTCTTGTTCATGTAAGATCTCAATAAAACTCAAAAATCTATTCAAAAACTAAATAAACAAATCTCACAATAAGTTCATGATCCATTTATTTTTTATTTATTTATTTTTGAGACAGAGCCTCAAGCTGTCACCCTGGATAGAGTGCCCTGGCATCACAGCTCACAGCAACCTCCAATTCCTGGACTCAAGCGAATCTCTCGCCTCCGCCTCCCAAGTAGCTGGGACTACAAGTGCCGGCCACAACGCCTGGCCATTTTTTGGTTGCAGCTGTTATTGTTGTTTGGTGGGTCCAGGTTGGATTTGAACCTGCCAGCTCAGGTGTACGTGGCTGGTGCCTTAGCCCATTGAGCCACAGGCGCCAAGCCTATGATCCATTTATTTTTATTCATTTATTTATTTATTTATTTTGAGACAGAGTCTCACTTTGTCACCCTTAGTACAGTGCCATGGCGTCTCAGCTAACAGCAACCTCAAACTCTTGGGCTCAAGCGATTTTCTTGCCTCAGCCTCCCAAGTAGCTGGGACTAAAGGTGCCCACTAAAACACCCAGCTATTTTTCGAGATGAGGTCTTGCTCTGGCTCAGGCTAGTCTCAAACCTGTGAGCTCAGGCAATCCACCAGCTTCCGCCTCCCAAGTGCTGGGATTACAGGTGGGAGCCACGGTGCTGGGCTCATGATCCTTTTAAAATTGGAAAGTAGTCAATGGTAATCAGAAAAAGACACAAAACAATAAAATCATAGATTGGATAAGCATGAAATTGTTAGAAAAAAAGTAACCAAGGTGTTGCAACAACTTCTTGAGGCCTCAGGGAATGATGTAAAATCAATTTATTTATCCAAGCAAATAATAGCTATTACAGCCTAATCAGTTCTGGATACCTAATACAACTTTCTAATAGCTTGGGACATTAGTACAGCAAGTCTCAGGCCCAACTATCTCTCAACAGATGAATGGATAAAGATAACGTGGTAGGGCAGTGCCTGTGGCTCAGTGGTGCTGGCCCCATATACTGAGGGTGGCAGCTTCAAACCCAGCCCCAGCCAAACTGCAAAAACATCAACAACAACAACAAAATAATAATAATAATAAGGGTGGCACCTGTGGCTCAGTGAGTAGGGCGCGGGTCCCATATACCGAGGGTGGCAGGTTCAAACCTGACCCTGGCCAAACTGCAACAAGAAAATAGCTGGGTGTTGTGGCAGGCGCCTGTAGTCCCAGCTACTTGGGAGGCTGAGGCAAGAGAATCACCTAAGCCCAAGAGATGGAGGTTGCTGTTAGCTGTAACGCCATGGCACTCTACTGAGGGTGACAAAGTGAGACTCTATCTCTAAAAAATAATAATAATAGAGCGGTGCCTGTGGCGCAAAGGTGTAGGGTGCCGGTCCCATATAGAGGTGGTGGGTTGGGTTCAAACCCAGCCCCAGCCAAAAACTGCAAAAAAAAAAATAATAATAATAAAAACAAACAAAAAAAAAGATATGTGGTATATACATACAATGGAATACGAGCCCCCAAAAGAAGGACATTCATTCTGTCACATGCTAAAGCATGGATGAACTTTGAGGACATCATGCTAAATGAAATAAGCCAGTCGCAAAGAAGACAAATACTGTGTGATTCTACTTGAAGTATTTAATATAGTCAAACTCACAGAGACAGAAAATAGAATAGTGGTTGCCAGGATCTGGGAAGCGGGGACAAAGAAGAATCATTGTTCAAGTTTCATCTTTTTTTTTTTTTTAGAGACAGAGTCTCACTTTATTGCCCTCAGTAGAGAGCTGTGGAATCACAGCTCACAGCAACCTCCAGCTCTGGACTTAGGCAATTCTCTTACCTTAGCCTCCCGAGTAGCTGGGACTACAGGCACCTGCCACAACGCCCGGCTATTTTTTGTTGCAGTTTGGCCGGGGCGATTCAAACCCGCCACCCTCGGTATATGAGGCCAGTGCCCTACTCACTGAGCCATAGGCACCGCCCTCAAGTTTCATTTTCACAAGATGAAAAAGTTGTAGAGCCTGTTGCACAACAGTATGATGATAGTTAACACTACGAAACTATATAAAGTGGTTGATATGGTAAATATCAAGTTAGATGTGTTTTACCACAATTTTTTTTTTTTTTAGAGACAGAGTCTCACTTTGTTGCTCTCGGTAGAGTGCTGTGGCGTTACAGCTCACAGCAACCTCAAACTCTTGGGCTTAAGCGATTCTCTTGCCTCAGCCTACCAAGTAGTTGGGACTACAGGTGCCTGCTACAATGCCCGGTTATTTTTTTTGGTTGCAGTTGTCGTTGTTTGGCAGGCCCAGGCTGGATTCAAACCTGCCCTGCCGGCTTCGGTGTATGTGGCTGGTGCCGTAGCTGCTGAGCTACAGGTGCTGAACCTAAAGAAGCTATTTTTAAGTGGACAGATTTCTGTAATTTTGAAGCCTAATATGAAAATAGTACAGAATTTTGCTCTGTGTTCATTTGGGCATCCACTATCAAAGTTTCTTTCTTCTTTCTTTTCTTTTTGGAGACAGAGTCTCACTTTGTCACCCTCAGGAGAGTGCTGTGATATCACATCTCACAGCAACTTCAAACTCCTGGGCTCAAGCAATTCTCTTGCCTCAGTCTTCCAAGTAACTGGGACTAAAGGCTTCCGCCACAACACCCGGCTATTTTTAGAGACCAGGTCTCGTTCTGACTCAGACTAGTCTTGAATCTGTGAGCTTAGGCAATCCACCTACCTTGGCTTCCCAGAGTGCTGGGATTACAGATGGGAGCCTCCTCGTCTAGCCCTCAGTATCAAAGTTTCTAACTTGCTTTGCAATAAGTTAACATTTAGTCACCTAATTGTGTTGAGATAAATAACCAAATGTGAAATATAAAGTAAAAGAAATGACAAGCCATAGACTAATTCCCTATTTTAAATAAAATCTGATAATGCTGAAACCACCCTTATAAACTGATGAACGGGGGCCCCAAAATTCTGTGAAAGAACAGGAATACCTAAAATAGTGACAATTAGCCACTATCCCCTCATTTTGCTTCTTATGTTAGTCACTATTCCCTTGTTGGAGTCTCTATAATGGCTACTCTAGAAGGCACAACTGGTAGTCATAAAGGTTCATAACTTTTCTTTTTTTTTTAACTGCAATTTAGCCAGGGCCGGGTTTGAACCCGCCACCCTGGGTATATGGGGCTGGCACCCTACTCACTGAGCCACAGGCGCCACCCATAACTTTTCTTAATAAGTAACACTACCTGTTCAGAACCTAGGGGTAGTTTTAGAAATATCTTCCAGGTCCTCCATTCCAGTGGACTGACTGACCAAGGAATTGATTCACCTCCTCTTCTGCTATTGGACGAAGAGGGTCTGGTCACCTGTCACTGTCCAGCCAATATGCAGAGACAGGAATTAGGTCCAAACAAGCTCTATTTTCAGAAGGCTAGCGATTCTGGAGAATAGTGAGAGTAGCTTCTCAATTCTGTTCTGCCATAGTTAAAATTCTAATAATTTTTGTAATGGGAATACTGAGGGGTTCTCTGAAAAGCAAAAAGAAGCCTCTGTTTATTATTCAAAGGGAACTCTGTAAGGCAGGGAGCAACCCTAAGAGAAGTAGTCACAACTGATAAAACAAAGCACAGGGCCAGGGAAGATTAAGGCAGGAATGAACTTATTCAAAGGCAGACAGAACTTCAGGGCAGAGGGGTGCCTGTGAAAGCACATGTAGTGAAAATTAGATGTAGTCAGGTAGGCCAAGGCGGACATGATGCAGCTGGTCTGGCTGGTGTAGGTCCTGCCTGACCTTCACCCTCTATCTCTCTTTTGATACAGCTGGTCTCGTTGGTTTCACATCCTGATTTACCTTCACTGTCTCCCACTCTTACTATTTTGTAAATTTAGCTTCCACCCTAAAGATATCTAGCTTGAGTACTTTAGGTGGATTGATTTAGAAGATTAACTTTTGAAGTGGAATGCTGTAATAAGTCACTGAGTTAGGCTAAGGATGAATGTGATCTTTGCTTTGAACTATGCAAATTAGGAATACCACATTGGAAAAAGCGTAACTTTGGGTATATAAGAACATACATCTTTGGGCTTGGCGCCCGTGGCTCAAGCAGCTAAGGCACCAGCCACATACACTAGAGCTGGCGGGTTCAAATCCAGCCTGGGCCTGCCAAACAACGACAACTGCAGCCAAAAAATAGCCGGGCATTGTGTCAGGTGCCTGTGGTCCCAGCTACTTGGGAGGCTGAGGCAAGAGACTCGCTTAAGCCCAGGAGTTGGAGGTTGCTGTGACCTGTGATGCTACAGCACTCTACCCAGGGCGACAGTTTGAGGCCTGTCTCAAAAAAAAAAAAAGAATATGTATCTTTGAGTAAAGGTTGATGAGTGATCTCCATCACCCTCTACTGTTAAGCCTTGTCTTAACTTTTGTAGAACTTTTTGTATGTCTATCAATAAACTCTAAATACTCTAACCTGGTGTGTACCCTTTATTTCATTCTTGTCCTGTCTGCTGGCTTGGAAGGGGCATGTCAACAAAAGCTTCTGGTCAGGTGACTCCCTGGTGTGGCTTGAAGCCTTTCCCTGGAAGAAAAGCAGAGGGATTGCCCATGAGGGTGCAAGCAGATTTTCTTTTTTCTGGCTCTCTTTTCATAAAGGACAGTTGCTAATCCTATTCTGTTTTTTTTTTAATCATTTTATTTTATTTATTATTATATTTTTTTTTTTTGCAGTTTTTGGCCGGGGCTGGGTTTGAACCTGCTACCTCTAACATATGGGGCCAGCGCCCTACTCACTGAGCTACAAGCGCCGCCCTTCCTATTCTGTTTTTAGGTCTCTGTCTCTGAATTCATTTGTGGTGTTGTCTTTCATTTCTTTGTTCACCCTAGAACTCGCTATTTAAAGCTCCAGCATGCTTTCAATACCAGGAGACAAACCTGGAACATTTTAATTTTAACTGACAGAAAACAACATCAAAGTAGTCTTGTTACAACAATGCAAAATGTTTAAACAACACTGGGATTACAGGTGCTCGCCACAATGCCCAGCTATTTTTTTAGAGATGGGGTCTCACTCTTGTTCGGGCTGGTTTCGAACTTGTGAGCTCAGGCAATCCACCTGCCTCGTGATGGATTATAGGCATGAGTCACTGAGCCCAACAATTGTTAACTTTTTTTTTTTTAGAGACAGAGTCTGATTTTGTGGCCCTTGGTAGAGTGCTGTGATGTCACAACTCACAGCAACCTCCAGTTGTTGGGTTTAGGCAAGTCTCTTGTCTCAGCCTCCCGAGTAGCTGGGACTACAGGCACCTGCCACAACGCCTGGCCGGGTTTGAACCCGCCATCCTTGGTATATGGGGACAGCACCCTACTCACTGAGCCATAGGTGTTGCCCAACAATTGTTAACTTTTAACTGAAACCACGGTTCTCTCCCAGAATTTTGTTCTTTTTTTTTTTTTTTTGAGAAAGAGTCTTACTCTACTGCCCCAGGCTAGACTGCTATCAAAATAGCTCACAACAATCTCAAATTCCTGGATTCAAGCATCCTCCTACCTGAGTTTCCCAAGTAAATGGGACTACTGGCAAGAGCCACCACACCTGGCTAATTTTTCTATTTTTAGTAGAGACAAGGTCTCACTCCTGGTCTTGATCTCCTGAGCTCAAGCAATCCACCTGCCTCAGCCTCCCAGAGTGCTAGGATTTATAGGCCTGAATCACCACACCCAGCTCTCTCACAGATTTTTATTAAAAGACATCTAAGCCAAGTAAAATCACTTAAAATCAATTCCTCTTTATTTCAAAGGAACTGCCAAAACAAAAACCATTTGCCTATGGAGAGTAAATACTGTGCTATACCGTCTTTTTGCTTTGTATTTTAAGTGCAAAGTTGTCCCTCCAATTGAACAGAAAGGAAAATCTCAGTTTATTCATTGAATAAACATCTATTGAGCACAGTGCCAAGCACTGTGCCAGGTTACCAAATTCCTGATCTTAGAAAGTTCATTGTGCTATTCTGCAATATGTTTATAAATTTCCTTTTATAATTTAGTGTTATTACTAGAAGTTCCATTTATAAACAGACCATTAAAAAATTCATCTTGTTTATGGTTCAAGTACAACATACCTCTTCCTTCTAAAAACATTTTTCTGTGTTGAGGTTGCCAAATGACCTACTTTAGGAAGACATTGAATCAGGAGTCTGTATGACTAACTTAGTTCTGGCAACTGCTAGAAACTCCAAGTGAGGTCATCATGCCAGTCAAGAGATCTGCATTCCTGCTCAATCTACTGATCAACACATTTAAGTCAGGAGGAGTTCCTGGTTAAGCTAACAAAAATGAGAATAAGTGTTTTGCTGGGAGGCTGAGGCAGGTGGATTGCCTGAGCTAATGAGTTTGAGACCAGCCCGAGCAACTATTTTTCTTACTAAAAATAGAAAAATTGGCCAGGCATGATGGCACATGCCCGTAGTCCCTGCTACTCAGGAGGCTGAGGCAAGAGAATTGCTTGGGCCCCAATGGTTTAAGGTTGCTGTGACCTATGACTCCAGGACGACTGAGAAGAACACTGTCTCACAAAAAAAAAAAAAAAATTTGCGGAGCGCAGCGACTCACGTCTGTAATTCCAGCCACTGGGAGGCCAAGGCAGATGGATCCCGTGAGCTCTATAAGTCAAGACCAGCCTAAGGCAGAGAGAGACCTCATCTCTAAAAACAGCCAGGCGCCTGTAGTCCCAGCTACTTGGGAGGCTGAGGCAAGGCAGCGACAAAGACTCTGTCTCACAAAAAAAAAAAAAAATTCATGCTTTGTAGACATTTTATAAACTACCTCAAAATCATTTGATTAACTTCCAAAATCATCTTTTTTTTTTTTTTTTTGAGACAGAGCCTCAAGCTGTCACCCTGGATAGAGTGCTGTGGCATCACAGCTCACAGCAACCTCCAATTCCTGGGCTCAAGCGAGTCTCCTGCCTCCGCCTCCCCCAGTAGCTGGGACTACAGGCGCCCGCCACAACGCCCGGCCCTTTTTTGGTTGCAGCCGTCATTGTTGTGTGGCGGGCCCGGGCTGGATTCAAACCCGCCAACTCAGGTGTACGTGGCTGGCACCTTGGCCCGCTGAGCCCCAAAATCATCTTAAAGAA
>CAUYRH010003995.1:0-21711 GCA_963574655.1 Perodicticus potto
GGAGGAGACGGGGAAAGACCGGGAGAGGAACGGAGAGAGCTTCTCTCTCCCCACTTGAAATCTCTCCCTCTACCAAGAGCTTTGGTGTTTTCTGTATTCTTTTCTGTAAATCAATTCTGTCTTACCACGGAGGGGTGGGGGGGGGAGAAATAATGTAATGAAGAATAATAAAATACATGTATTTAAAAAATTAAAAAAAAAATTTAAAAAAAAGGAGCTTTTATCTATATTGTAGAACTTATTCTAAACATAGAAAAGGAAGGAATCCTCCCTTTCACATTCTATGTAGCAAACATCACCCTGATTCCAAAACCAGGAAAGGACCCAACAAAAAAGGAAAACTACAGACCAGTATCATTAATGAATATTGGCACCAAAATATTCAATAAAATCCTAGCAAAAAGAATACATTTAAAAAATTATACATCATGATCAGATGGGCTTTATCCTAGGGACGCCAAGTTGGTTAAACATACACAAATCCATAAATCTAATTCACTATATAAATAGAAGTGAGAACAAAGACCATATGATCCCCTCAATAAATTGAGAAAAAGCATTTGACAAAATTCAGCATGCCTTTCTGACAAGAACACTTAAGAAAATAGGCATTTTCTTAAACTGATGGGACATTTCTTAAACTGATAGAGGCCATCTACAACAAACCCACAGCCAGTATCATACTGAATGGAATAAAATTGAAAGCATTTCCACTTAGAAATAAAACCAGACGAGGATGTCACTATCGCCACTATTATTCTACATAGTGCTGCAAGTCCTAGCCAATGCAATCAGGCAAAAGAAGGCTATCAAGGGGTATTTAAATGGGAACAGAGGAAATGAAACTCTCATTCTTTGTTGAATATATGATCTTATACTTAGAAAATCCCAGGGATTCAACCACAAGGCTGCTGGTAGTGATCAAGAAATATGGTAAAGTCTTGGGGTACAAGATCAATATTTGTACTGATCAAATCAGTAGCCTTCATATATGCCAATAACAGCCAACATAAGAAACAAATCAAAAACATAATACCCTTCACAATAGTTTAATAGAAAATGAAATACGTAGGAGAACTATGAAACCCTGCGAAACAGAAGAGTATTTTAACAAATGCATTAACATACAATGCTCAGGCCTAGGAAGAATCAATATGGTTAAAATGTCCATATTACCAAAGCAATCTACAGGTTTAATGCAATCCCCATCAAAGCACTAATGTCATACTTTAAAAAAATAGAAAAAATAATGCTATGTTTCATATGGAACCAGAAAAAAACAGAAATAGCTAATTCTAAGAAATGAGCTATTCTAAGAAATAACAATTCTAAGCAATAAAAACAAATCTTGAGGCATACATTGAATACCTGCTTTTCCATTCTTGCAATACTTTACTAAGAAAAATGTTCTTCAACTCTATCCAGGGTAATACAAAAGTCTCCATCTTTCTTTACTGCTGAATAGTATTCTATAGTATGCATATACCACAGTTTATTAATCCAATCAAGAGTTGATGGGCACTTGAGTTGATTTCACATCATTTTATGAAGAAGACCCCCTTTGCAATTGCGGAAATACCAAAAATAAATAAATGGGCATGATCAAACTAAAAAGCTTCTACATAGCTAAGGGTGCAACAACTAAAGCAGACAGTCTTCAAAATGGAAGAAGATATTTGCATGCTACAAATCTGACAAAGGGCTGATAACTAGAATCTATACAGAACTCAAACTAATCAACAAGAAAAGAGCAAACAATCCACCTTTAAGTGGGCAAGAGACTTGAACAAAAACTTTTCTGAAGAAGGCAGATGAATAGACAACGAACCATGAAAGAATGTTCACCATCCCTAATCATCACAGAAATGCAAATTAAAACCACGCTGAGATATAACTCAACCCCAGTGAAAATAGCTCATATCACAAAATTCCAAAGCTGTAGATGCTGGCATGGATGTGGAGAGAAGGGTACACTTTTACACTGCTAGTGGGACTACAAACTAATACAGCCTCTATGGAAAGAAGTATAGAGAATCTGCAAAAACCCGAAAGTAAACCATCCATTTGATCCCACCATCCAATTACTAGGTATCTACTGAGAAGAAAAAAAAATCATTTTACCATAAGGACATTTATACTAGAATGTTTATTACAGCTGAGTTCACAATCGCCACGATGTGGAATCAGCCCAAGTGCCCATCAACTCATGAAGGGATTAATAAACTGTGGTATATGTGTATCATGGAATACTAGTCAGTCATAAGGAAAGATAGAGGCTCAGCGCCTGTAGCACAGTAGTTATGGTGCTGGCCACATACACCCCAGCTGGCAAGTTCAAATCCAGCCTGGCCCAGCTAAACAACAATGACAACCATAACAAAAAAATAGCTGGGGATTGTGGCAGGCACCTATAGTCCCAGCTACTTGGGAGGCTGAAGCAAGAGAATCACTTAAACCCAACAGTTTGAGGTTGCTGTGGGCTGTGATGCCACAGCACTCTACCAGGGGTGACATAGTGAGACTCTGTCTCAAAAAAAAGAAAAAGAAAGAAAGAAAGATGGAGACTTTACATCTTTTGTATTAATCTGGATGGAGTTGAAGAACATTCTTTTTAGTAAATGATAGCAAGAATGGAAAAGCAAGTATCCAATGTACACAATACTAATATTAATCCAATAGACAAGCAACTATACCCCCACATGAGAGAAAAACAGTTAAATTCAGGCGGGAGAAGGAAGGAGAGAGAGGTGAAAGGAGAGGAGGGAGGGGAAATGGTCGGCTCTCACCTAATGTGCACCATGTAAGGGTACAGCACACCCCCTGGGTAAAGGACTCAACCATAACTTGAACTACACCTCAGAAATGCAAACAATGTACCATAATCATTTGTACTCTCCTATCAATCTGAAATAAATAAAATAAAAATAAAACAACAAAACCAACCCTTCCCCCCAAATTACAAGGTTACAGATTTTAGCTTTTAATATAGCAGTAGCTCCCTACTACTATTTCAAGGTTGAGGCAGGGAAGGAACAAGACTAACCTAGATGAGGCCAGCATAGTGGCTCATGCCTGTAATCCTAGCACTTTGGGAGTCCGAGGCAGGAGGATTGCCTGACTCCACAAGTTCAAGACCAGCCTGAGAAAGAGCAAGACCTCATCTCTAAAAATAACTGGGCATTGTGGCTGGCATCTATAGTCCCAGCTACTCGGGAGGCTGAGGCAAGAGAATCGCTTGAGCCCAGTAGTCTGAAGTTGCTGTGAGCTATGACGCCATAGCACTCTACCTGGGGCAACAAAGTGAGACTCTGTCTCAAAAAAAAAAAAAAAATACTAACTTAGATCAGACCAACTTTGTTATGACAGAAAGTAAGGAAGCATTTTTTTTTTTTTTAAATGATGAAGACTTGCAAAAAGAACACAGGAACCAGCATGAGGGGTACCCAGGTTTGCCAAATATGGAACAATTTGTACATTACAAAAATGAAAACCTTGGCTCATTCCTGAATTCCTAGCTACCTGGGAGGCGGAAGCAAGAAGATTGCTTGTGGGTATGAGTTCAAGACCAAACTGGGCAACACGGCAAGATCTGGCTGCTAACATTTTTTTTTTAAATTAGTGGGGCAAGGTGAAACACATCTATAGTCCCACCAACTCTGGAGGCTAAGGTGGGAGCATCCCTTAAGCTCAGGAGTTCAAGACTGCAGTGAGCTATGATGACACCTCTGTACTCCAGCCTGGGTGGTGAGACCACATCTCTAAAATGATAATATAATGAAAACCATTAATAGATTACATCCTATTTAAAAAAGAAACCTGATAATTCCATTGCTCAGATATACAGACAAGAAGGGAGAGCTCTTGCTTACATTAAGTTGTCACTGCTGATGGGTAAAGGCAGAGGGAGTGTAGAGTTGGAAAATAATCATTTTGCGACCATCATGATCAAAATTGAAACAGACAAAAATCAGCAGTAAATGGTGAATCTGGGGGAGCATGAGTGATGAGCAGCAGGATATTTGCATAGTCTTACAGTGTCTTTCTACAGATTGCTTATTAATTGCCAGCATAAAATAGCAGTATCCAGTAGGAGAAATCTGACAGTCACCTGTCTAGTCACCAAAATTAACATCATCAACAGGAGCGTATGGACATTGTGTCTACACTTAGATGGACACCCTTAGATAGACACTTATGTCTAGTCCAACTGCTGATGCACAGCCTCAATCTAATAATGAAACACACTAGAAAACACAACATAAGAAACATTCTATTAAAAGGGCAGAAGGGAGTTACATTATTCAAAACTTGCAGTGTCACAAGACAAAGAAAGGCTGAGCAACATTCCAGAGGAAAGGAGACAAAAAAGGAATGACCATTGAATGCCATGTATGCAATGTGTACTGGATCCTGTACTGGATGAAAAACAGGGAGGGGCTCAACTTTTTTATTAGGTCAAATGAAAAAATTGGAATATGGACAGTAGATTAAAGTATTACATTAATGTTAAATTTCCTCAGATAGATAACTGTACTGTTTATGTTCCTTTGAAATATCTACTCCAGAATTTAGGGTAAAGGAGGATGATGCATGCAATTTTCCTTCAAAGTGAACCTGAGAGCTAACTCGGTTAGGCCCACCAAAATGTAACTTGCCTCACTTGCTTTCAGCCACTGGCTCCTAGTTGATTTTAAACCTACATAGTTAAAAGTTACCTAGCTAAGCAATCCTCTAGCTTCGTTATAGATAACATCTCTGACGTATATATCACCATGGTAACGGTTGCTTACAGTTGTTTTTCAGGAACTAGAGGGCAGCTCCAGACCAGTTGGAAGCAGCTGAGGCCGCTAGACCTTCAAATGGGCCTGTGCAAATGTCTAAGAGGTGACCTTTGATGTCAGAGGAACAAAAATTCCCTTCTTAGATCACGTTAATGCCACCATTTTCTACATACAGATCCTGCGAACAGTCCTGAAGCTTTACTCGTGTGCAGATCACCAGATACCTCACTTTCCCTAACCTCCAATCACCTTTGCCCATTGCTTAGACCACTCTGATTCTTTACCCCATAAATATCCCTAAGCCCCATCTTCAAGGAAGTAGATTTGGCATTTGTTTTCCTGCCTCTATGCTGCAAAACTCATCTCAGTAATTAGCATACTGTGCAGCAGGAAGAAAGAGCCTGGTTCAGATTCAAAATGGTTCTGAAAAGAAAAAAATGTGGGTGGGAGAGGGGAGAAGGAGAGAAAGAGAGAGAGAAGAGAGAGAGGGAAGGAGGAAGGGGGAGAGAGAGAGAGAGGGAGGGATGGAGGGAGGGAGGCGGAGGGGAAGGAAGGAAGAAAGGAAGGAAAGGAAGGAGGGGGAGGGGATATAGACTCTGAGGAAGGTGAGGACTGAGGCAGAGACAACACTTAGGCTGCTGTACTGATACAGGAGGAAGAGGATGATGGCGTGGGGCTGGACAGGGATGATCAGGATTTAGGATTTAGAATGAGTCCAGTTCTGGATTTATTTTGAAGGGAGGACTAACACATTTTGATGATGGATGTGGGCTCTGAGAGAATCACCCTATGACTCTCTTTAAATATCTAATTAACGTATTCATCACTCTCCTAAAACACTTTATCTGTGTGATATTTAATATTTGCCTAACAAAATGGGCTCCATTGGGTCAGGAACTCTGGTTTGTCCACTGCTGCACCCCCAGAGCCTAGCACAGAGTCTGACACAGGCCAGAATCCTAGTCGGACATAAGAGATGCTTGTTAGACACACTTGAAGGGACATTCTGCGTGCCCAGCCCTCATGCTCTGTTCCCTAGCTATCCCTGTAGGCCAGAAAGGAAAGTAAATCTCTCATTTAAAGATGCAATGCAATCTACACACCCCGGGGGATCAGATCCAAACCTAACAAAATATTTTCTTGCAAAGTATCAGCTTCATCAGGGCAGAAGTAACTAGTCTTGCCAAATGTTTCACTGACATACATTTTAGATTTTTAAAAATGTATCAAAGGTGTTGCATATCCCAGTTTCTTCTCCCTTCTCTACCACCTGGGGTTTCAATTAAGTGGTTTAAGTTTTGTTTTGTTTTGTTCTATTTTCTTTTTTATCTTTGTTCTTTTTATCTCCAGCAGTCACAGTTTCCAGTTTTCAATTTTTTCAGGCATTTTGAAAGAGAGTTCTGTTGCACCACTGAATAAAATGCCTTGCTGGTTTTCAGGATAATAGTCTCTGGTTGCAGTTGTTGGGCAATATGGGCTTCATGGATGGCAGAGTTTCATGACAATGTGCCCCTGGCAAATTTAGAAAACCATGGAAGCCGGAAGGGATGCTGAGTTCAAAGTGGCCACGGACTGATTGAGACGGCAGAGAAAAGAAAGCCTCAGACATTGCAGGAATGCCAGGCAGTATATAAAATCCAACCTGATAAAGCCTTCCAATTAGTAACACACATGAGCCATTAGAATCACGAGAAGTTTATTGTGAGGTTATTCATAGTAAATATACAAAGTGGATTCGTGGATAATGAAAGCAAAATGAGCACAATCTTTTTTGCTTATTTTTGTAAAAAAAATTAATGTGATTTTCTGAGGAAAACATAAATACACACTGATCAAGGATCCAACAAGATGCCCAGAATGAAAAAACCCTGAAATGAGTAAACTTGGACATCCAGTTCATTGTGAAAATGAGTAATGATTAGCATAGTTTTCTGAATGTCTGGTGATAGAAAGAACAAGTTGTCCTCTTCTTAAAGTCTTGGTGATAATAATGTTGTCTTTTATGCGCACACACGTTAGAACATTTAACATGCTTCATTGCTAAACCATTTTGTGGCTTAGCTGACTGAATAGAATTCTTAAGTGATGCTGTCTTAAAAGCTACATGAGTTCTGTAGAGGGTGCTAAAAGTTGGAGGTGCTGGGTAGCAACTGATTAATAATAAGTCTCCCACCAGAACACAAGGAAACCAGACAAAGACAGCATCTGGCCCTGTGGGTCAGAAACCCCATTATCTCTCTGTGTTTGCAGAGCTTGTGTTCTCCTGTGCACTTACCTTTTTGTGATAGGGAACTGGCAGGCCCCGATTGATAAAAATCCCAATCAACATTCCTGCTACAATAGGAGGTGGAGAAACTAGCTAGGACTAGCTAGAACCAAGCAAGCAATGAAGGTGACCACTGCTTGCCCTCACTACTTATTATATGCTAACTATAATGCATGAGTATGGGGAAAGACACTCCCACAACAACAAAACACTTACCAAATTCCATGGCAACTTCCAGAAGTTACTCTATATGGTTGAGAAGGGGAAGGGACCCTCAGTCCAAGGAACTCCCCACCCCTTTCCCAAAAATCTTATAAACAATCCTTCCTCTGCTTAACACAAAATTAAATGGAAAGTATAAAATAAGAGCCTGAAAACTCACAAAGTGCTAATCTCTGTTGCTGTGAAGGAGAGCACTGGCTCCAAAGAGTAAGCCTTCCTTTTGTGTCCCTGTTACCTCAAACTTCAATAAACTTACTTCTGCTTGACTCTGTCAGTTCACCCTTAAATTCTTCCTGAGATGAAGCCAAGAACCCACTTGGCCTTCAGGCTGGACCCCAGCTGAGGGATCCACTTTCCTGTAGCAACACCTCCTTAAGCTCCTAGTCTTATAACATTAAGTTATGATCGATCACCGAGAGGTAGAAAGAACATGGTGTGAGAGTAAAAGAGAGGGAAAGAACAAGGGACAGAGGAAAGTAGAACAGAAGGAGGGAGGAAGAAAGGAAGAAAGAAAGAATCCCGTGCTTCGATTAAGTAACAACCAGGCTTAAACTAGTAATAATCTTAAAGTAAATACTCCCTAGCTTTTAGGGTCAAATTAGTTCTTAACCAAAAAATTTGCATCTGAAAATGCATTTTGTGGAGGAATCAAAATAATCCTTTGGCTTTTGGTTGTTGGAAGAAAATAGAACACACTGTGTTCTTTGGATGCAATTCCCAAGGCCAGTTTAGGAAATGGCGAGTGTGTCATCTGGATACCTGCAGGGTCACCAGTCCCTTTCTGGGGAGGACTTGCACGTATCTCCCTGTGTAACTCTTTTGACACTGCAGAGGTCACACAGTGAGACCTGGCTGTATTGAAAACATATATATTTTTTTTTAGGACACACAAAGATATATAAACATCCTACTCCTGTGTAATCACAACCAGTGTGAATAAACCCTGATAGGCCTGGACTGATGGGGAAGCCTCCACAATTTCCACTGAAAGCTGGAACAAGTAGGGAATTCATACTTTATTCCTCCCTTACTCGTTACAGACCAGCCTTGGGGTGGTCTCTGCTAATATCAAGTAGATTCCGGGGTTATGATGGTCTGAAGATTTGCTTACATGCCTGGGGGCTGATACTGGCTTCTCTCTGGAGCCTCAGCTAGAACTGTGGCCTCACGGTGTTTCTCGGGCTTCCTCACAAGATGGTTTTCTCAGGGCAAATGCCCCAAGAAGGAAGTCCAAGAGAAAGCTGGATTGCCTCTTATGACCTGACCCCAAACTTTATGCAATGCCGCTTCTGCTCATTGTGTTCGTTGGGACAAGTAAGAAATGCCCAAGTAGCCTCAAGAGGAAGAGAAAGAGATTCCATATCTTGATGACAGTGCATCAAAGTTTGGAAAAATCATGTGGATAATATTGTAGTAAATATAATCTTCTATACAACCATTATATTGCTTACTATAAATATACGATTATACTTTTCATCAAAGCCTCAAACAAATGATGACAGTATTCTGACGTCATGAATTGTATGTGAAATGGTCCAAGTTTTCCTAGTGGCTCCAAGAATGATGGCTCGAGTACTCTGATAGAGTAAGTAATATACACTTGCTTTTTATCTTGTTTATTTATTTATGAGACAGAGTTTCACTCTGTTGCCTTTGGTAGAATGCCATGGCATCATAGCTCACAGCAACCTCAAACTCTTAGGCTCAAGCCATTCTCTTGCCTCAGATTCCTGAGTAGCTGGGACTACAGGCGCCTGCCACAATGTATAGCTAGTTTTTATCTATTTTTGGTAGAGATGGGGTCTTGCTCTTGCTCAAGCTGGTCTTGAACTCCTCAGCTCAAGCAATCCTCCTGCCTCTGCCTCCCAAAGTATTAGGATTACAAGTGTGAACCACTGAGATGTCTTTTTTTTTCTTTTCAGATTTTTACAAACCAAATACAAAATGTGTGTATTTAACTGCAGACAGTTCACTTCCAGTTTGACAACATATGTACTAGAACCTTGGAACCATCTTGCAAGCAAAACCTTTGGGAAAAGCTGGCTGGTGAATGTAAATCAAGCTGCTAATGAAGCTTGGAAGGGATCTCCACAATGCTAAGGTAAGTCCACTATGGAATTGGGAACTCTTGGCTCCCCTGATAATGTACTGCCTGATTTTCTCCTGCCCTCTTACCATCCATAGCCTGAGAAGCAAAGAACGTAGTGTGAGAATGAATCTCCTCCGTGCCCCCCACTCCCAAGGAAATGAAACACAGGCAGCCACACGGACAGGGCGATAAAGCCTTCATTATGTCTGCCGTGATGCAGTTGAGCAGGTGACTTCCACAGAACACTGACACGTTAAATAGAAGTACAGAGACTCAGAAACGGTGCAGAGAAAAAGCAGACACACCTCAGAGGCACAATCCCGAAAGTGATAAGGAAAGAGGGATCAGATTGTCCTTGCCACAATCCTTGTTATTTTCTTGGTTCAAGACAGATGGTAGAAAGTTGAGATAGGTTTGTAGAAAAGTCATGTTTATCCCTAACCCTCTGGAAGGAATCTGCCATCTAACTGAAAGCTGTAACCTTTATATTAGAGGAAGGTCAGTGTTATGAGGAGAGAATGAAGGAGGTTCTGTGAGTTATATCTAGTTCAACTTTGTTTACAACTGCACATAACTCATAATTCATCCACATTTTTTTAACCACATAGCCTATCCTGGAGATTGTGTATCTCAGCTGTAGGGATACATTGGAGCCTATCTATTTTCCTTCATTTTCTGTATTCCAAGGAAAATTAGAAAAGGGCATATAGGTGATCATTTGGGGACCTGCAACCTTATAATAATCTCCATAGAGGCTGTGAGGTGTGGAAGAGAGAAAATGTTACACTGGTTCCTGCTCCTTTTCACTTACTGGCTGTCCAGATTGTAGGCTTCTTCTCAACATATACAGTTTCCATGTATTTTTCTTAACAAGGCCCTGTGCTTTTCATTTTATTGCACATATTTGAGTAGGGCTGAACCCAAGATCTCCGACGGATGTATGACTCAGAGATTAGTTGTAGGCTCAGCATATAACATAAGTAATTGAAATCACAGCCAATCTTCTGGCTATCTGAAGTGAATGTTTAAATTGATGCCGTGAAGATGTGAACCAAAAGCCGCCAGAAAACTGAGGAAATCAGAGAAGACAGGCTGAGAAAGGCTAGGTCCACTGAGGCTTTGGAGTCAACAAGAATGGAATTTGTCCCCAGAATTCTCCATCATGAGATTTAATTAACCTCCCCTTCAGACCAGTCTGAAGTGTTTTTATTCTATTATTTGTCATTTGCAAAGCAGTTTACAGCTATGCCAACTCTGACGGGGTCAGATTTTGTCGGCCTCTGTGTAAATCACAGCTCTAACACGCTGTGCATGAGCCACTGTAGTGACCTGGGTCTGATCCCACCTCTTGAGATTACGGTTACAGTAGCAACTGAGTTTTGTCTTTTCTGCTCTCAACTTAGGCTCACACTTTGGCAGGTAGACAATTCAGGACCAAACTTGGGATCAGGCTTTATTCCTAACTGCTTTTCAATCTTAGGAAATATTTAGAGTAACTCTGACTACAGGAAAATGAGGAATGATGGCAAAATATGGTAGAGCCAGCTTCCTCACTGTTTATTGATTATCATAGCTAATTTGGAAAATTGGGTGCTATAAGAAGAAAAACACAAAATACAGAACTTTGTTCTAATCCTGATACCTGATTTATAAGCTGTGTGATATCAGGCAAGGCACTTAGCATAAGTTTCAATAATATATTACTGTAAATAATTTATTGCTAAACATAATGGCAGCGTTATTACTAATACTAGAATTGGTATCCACTTACTTTGGTCATCATTTCTCAAGTATGAAAAACATTTCACAGTTCGGCAATGAAAATATTGTCCATATAAAGAAATTCAGCATTGAAATGCATAAAGGACAATCCTTATTTTTCTAGTTATGGTTCTATTACAAATAAAGTTGCCTTTCTCTCTGTTATTTACAGCACTTCTAAAATCTAGAAAGTACTATACTGCTTTAAACAGTCATTAAGCTATTTTTATGGGATTTTACAATGTTCCTGGGACCCAAATAAATCAAAAAGATCGCATGACTTTGGAAGCAGACACAGTTATTTTTATTTGTATTTTTTAATTTAAGTAGAATTGTGCTAGACTACAAGATGGCTATCACATTGGCTATGTTAAGGGAACAATAAGATAAAAGATCATCCTCGCATGACATTCTAAAATCCCAGAAAAAGAATAAGACTTTTATCAGAATAGCCCAGAGACAGCACGACTCCATGTCTACCAAATTCATGTCCAAGGAGCAAATCATGTTCTGTTTATGCAATTGCTATCTAATGAGAGGATCAGATAGGAATTATTTTTTGTAACACTCTGTCTTTTTATATTTACTTGATTGGAAAGTAATTTCAAAGGAGCCAAAGATAATTAATTGCTCTGAGTGGATACACCGTATGTGATTGAAGCAAGGAAAAAAAGAAATAGCTGTATGAAGCTAAGATCAGACAGAGAAGTAAGCGGCTGTCTTGGTTCCCCTGGTGACTTTGGGGGTGCCATCCTGACATCTCGGGTGCACTGTGGACATGATGTAAATGATAAACGACACAAGTTGCTTCTTCTTCAGATCTGAGACATAGCATCCTGTGCGAATGCTGTCATCAAATAATGCTGAAAAGCCTCACACTCGCCGTGAGAAAGCAGACCCAGTCACTAAAATCCTTTTGATGACGGTTTACTTTTATCATCAGATAAGCTCAATCCTTCAAGGAAGCAGTCTTTAAATAAGTGATGCAACTGTATTTGGGAACTGTACACCTCTGACGGCTGTCAACTCTATTAACAGAGCACACTCCTGGGCTGCTTACATGGATGTGGTGCAAAATGACTCCCAGACCTTTACTCTAAATAGCAGGGGACAGAGCTGAGGAACAATTATCAAAGAGTGAACCTTTGCTCTTCCCTTTCTATAACTTTGAAGATCCAATTCACAAATAAATCTTCCAAAATACACCTCACGCCTACTTCCCTGGACATGTGTACCGGTCTTTTCTCACTAATTCCTGGCTCTGTCCTTTCTCGGTTTTTCCATGATTGTCTAAATTTATTTTCCACACATTTTGATTAAATTATAAACTCTTACCATGACCTACTAGCTGCTTTGTGTCCTGGATCTTGCTTTTCTTCTTTCCTCCCTCTGTTCCTCCTCGCTGACTAGCTGGTGCCCTTGCTCTGTCTCTTCACATGGTTGTTCCTTTGGCAACCGTCAGGACTCTCAGAATGCTTTCTCTTCAGAGGGGCTTTCCATGATTCCGTTTCTGGTTTATCCCTTCAGAGTGCTGATATGGTCTTTTTGTTTATGTACCTGTTTCTGTGTTTATTATTTAAAAAAAACTGGATTCTGGTCTCACTAGACTCACTGTTCCATATGAGCTACAAACCACCTGCATTCAATATCCAGCTTCCGACGCCATGCTGAGCAAATGCTTATTAAACTATTAGAATCATTTGCTCAAGCAAGGTCACTCTAAGTCCCTGAAGGGGAACTAGATTTTGAAATATAATAGATGGCTGTCTCATGTTCCAGTTTAAAGCCAACCCCAATTTATTTCTTGGTCTCCCATTTACTATCAATGTGGCTGAGGTCAGCTTTATCACCATGCTTACTGCATCTTCTGATACATAGCAATCATATATCTGAGCTGTGATGGTTAATTTCACGTGTTAATTCAACTAAATGATGACACCCATTTAGTAAAAAACAAGTCTACACGTTTCTGTGAAGGGATTTTTGTTGGTGGTGGTCCGACGTTTTTAATATTTAACTTTTTCTTGTCTGAAATTTTGATAGGGTTATTTTATAGAACAATTTTAGATATATACAGGAAAACTGAGCAGAAGGTACAAAGATTTCTCACATGCCTTCTGCCCCCACCAACCCACAGCCTCTCCCACTATTACTGTCCTGCACCCAGTGTTCCTCCCCCACTATCAATGTCCTGTACATTTGTTACAATTGACAAACTTGTATTGATACGCCGTTATTGCTCAACATCCATAATTTACATTAGGGCTCAGTCTTGGTGGTGTACGTTCTCTGAGTTTGGACAAAAGTATGAGGATGTGTATTCACCATCACCATGTCACCCAGAGTGATAGAGTATCTGTACTTCCCTAAACTGTCTCTGTGCTCTGCCCATTCATCCCTCCCTCCCCATTAACCTTTGGCAACTTTTACCATTTCCACAGTTTCGCCTCTTCTACAGCGTCTTGTAGTTGGAATCATACATCATGCAGCCTTTTACAATTAGCTTCTTTTACGTATCCAACTTTCCTCCATGTAGTTTCATGATTGACAGCTTCTTTCTTTTTAGCATTGAATATTATTCCATTGCTTTGATGTACTACAAGATATTTATCTGTTCACCTACTGAAGGATAAATATATCATAAAGTTCCTATTGCTCTTTAACCTCACAAAAATTTATTATTTTTCTTTATTTCAGCCATTATTATTATATAATAGTGTATAGTGCTACCTCAATGCTTTAATTTGTAGTTCCCTAATGATGTATGATGTTAATCATTTTTGTGTTTATTTTACTTCTGTTTTTCATCTTTGGTGAGGTGGCTGTTCAGGTACTTTGCCCATTTTTAAATCAAATTATTATTTTTTATTGTTGAATTATAAGAGTTCTGTATATTTTGGATAATAGTACTCAGTCAGTACTTTCAGTCTCTTGCAAATATTTTCTCCCAGTCTGCTGTTTGCTTTCTCCTTCTCTTGATGAAGGTGTTGTTTAGATGTAATTAAAATGTAATTAAGCAGACTTTGAGTAAAGTAGATTACGTTCCATGATGTGGGAACACATCCCCCAATCAATTAAAGGCCTTAAGAGCAATGACTGAAGTTTCCTATGGAAGAAATTCTTATGAAGACTGCAACATAAAAACTCTGAGTTTTCACAGGGCCTCTGTAGAATTTGAACTCAAAACTGCTACATCTTATCCGAATTTCTAGCCAGCCTGTCTCCCTATAGATTTCAAGCTTGCCAGCCCCATAATCACATAAATCAACTCTATCTGTGAAAATATATATGTGTATTTTTTGCAAGGATGCGTGTATTATACACATCCAAAACCAATAGGCTATAGATCCAACTAAATAGATCTGTAGATTGTATCTGTCCTGTTTTCTGTGGTGCCCTAACCATTACCTGTGAATTAATTGTTTGAACTAGATTCGGAACATGACATCAGCATGGTTGGAAGGAAATGAATCGTGAATATGCGAGTGCTTTCTAAGAGATAACATCTTATAGGGAGCAAGGACTAGGATTTTCTATCTGGATTCTGGGCAAAGAAAATTTTATTGGGTCAGCTCCGAAAAACCAAATCAAGCTGGGTTTATTTTGATATATTTGGAACTTATTTCCTGCACTTGTGCCCCAGTGGCTGATGCCTCTCTTTGGTCCTGAGTTGCTCAGAGCTTCTCTGATGGATAAAACAGAAGCGTCATAGTGGAGCAGCAACAGAATTCAGGAGACTTTCTGACTCATTAAATCTCAGTGTGGATTCCAGCACTTTTACTTAGAAGTTGTTACTTAATCCCTCAACATGTGATTTTACCCATCTCGAAAATGGGAGCATTGTTTTAAGGGTAATGGAGGCAGCACTCAGCAAATGCTCAGCACTAAATCACATTCTAGCTCTGATATTAATCAGTCATTATGTCAACTAAGCGGCACTGAATGTCAGTCCCTTCTGTCACATGCTCTCCCATCCAAGTGCTAAACAGGCCCGACCCTGCTTAGCTTCCGAGATCAGACGAGATCGGTCACATTCAGGGTGGTATGGCCGTAGACCTTTCTGTCACACGCTTTTGCTCAATTCCTGAAGGGTCTGAATTTTCTATAGCCATAGTCTACTTCAGTCTGCATTCATCAGCTTGCTCCCACTTCATCTGTGAAATGATGCCCATTTAGACTACAGTTGATGATCATAAGTGCTTCCTTTTTGTTCCTATCCATCATTTCTTACTTAAAAAATAATATGAATCATGCCTGGAGCTGTTTTGAGCAGTTTACATGCATACACAGTCTCATTTAATCCTGTGGCAGCCTTCTATAGCAAGTATGATCTTGATTATGTATTAGGAAAATGAAGCTTACAGAACTTACATAACTTGTTTCAAGTCCTACAGACAGAATGTTGTGGTGATGACCTAAAGTCATTGACATATGGTGCCCCTTTTCCCTCATCTCTGAAGACATCGACTATTTGGTTGATGAGTAAGTCAAAGCATGAATGTATATAAACAGCAGACAGCAGATTATAAATTGAAAGCTCTGGGGAGTTAAGAGAATAGGGCATTGATACAAACAGAGAAACAGATGGGTGGTTCTTCCCACAAAGTCAAGATGTTCTAGCACCAAGTTGAGGGACCATGTGCCCTAAATTCCTATGCCTCCACTGCGAAAATACTGCTCTTTTGACACCTTCAATTGCTGACATCTTTTGCATCTAAGCATCTCATTCACAGGTAGAGAGTTTGTTTTTTTTTTGGTGGGGAACAGAGTCTCACTTTGTTGCCCTCAGCAGAGTGCTACGGTGTCACAGCTCAGAACAACATCAAACTCTTGGGCTCAAGCGATTCTCTTGCCTCAGCCTCTCAAGTAGCTGAGACTACAGGCTCTGGCCACAATGCCCGCCTATTTTGTTGTTGTTTAGCTGGCCCGGGCTGGGTTCGAACCCACCAGCCTCGGCACATGTGGCTGGCGCCATAACCACTGTGCTACAGGCACCAAGCCACAGATGGAGACCTTTATTCTGAGCAGTTTCAGTAATCAGTTTATGAACTGATCAAAGAAAGGAGAAGAACAACATGTGTGCTGGGAAACATTTTATCTTAATGTGTGCACGTCCAAGTAGAGAAGGCGGCAGTCAGAGACTTGGTTCTACCTTTAACAAAATTAATCGAGGCTATTGTCTCTTTACCTTCATGAACTTTAGAATTAGCTGGGGAGTATTTGAAATATTTTCATTTAATTAGAATCTCTGGAAGTGGTGCCCAAGCATAAAAATCTTATGGAAGCTTCTTAAGTGATACTTGTACAGTGTTAGGAATTAAAACACCTATTCTAGGGAAATCTGTAGCACTTCACTTCTGATATTTAAGAGATAAAGTCTCAGTTAGGGCATCTCATCTCTGTTGAGTTTCATTTTTAACTACAATAGTGTAAGAAATCATACATTTTAAAAAATACAGCAGCTATAAATATGAAGTTTACCATTCTTCCCTGTTGGTGTTTTATATAGCCACTGAGGAAAAATCTGAAGAAAAGACATTGATGGATGATATTCATGAAGATTATTTCTCCTTACCAGCCTGCAATGAGGACAGATATAATGTATGAAGAAAACCACTTGGTTCCAATGAGACAGTAGGAAATGGCTATGGTAATAAGGCTCTTTCCATTTGCTACTAGTTGCAAGTCAGGCTCTGTGTCAAACAGAAGGGTTTCATTCATGGCAGCAAATTAGTTCTAGGATTTTAAAAAAAAGTATAAGTCCACAAGGAGTTTGAAACCAATATGATAGGACTATATTTATAAACCTCTCAATGGTACAATAAATGTCTTCTTCACTAATCCTAAATCTAAAATTCCTAAATTCTTACATATGTCTATACATGCCACATGGTTGGATGGATTAATGTAAAATGATATTCAGTGAGGTATATGGTCCTCTTCTACCCTTAGCTTTCCAATACAACATTTTTGACCATTATGCTAAAGAAAGCCATCTTGCTTTTATGGAGATATGCCATCAAGTTATAGCAGATTAATCTTGCATCAGTCACGAACATGAGTGTAGATAACCATGTGCTGTATTTTCTTCAAGTACCCCCTGGTTACTTATCCTTAACAAGAGTAAAGCAAAATAACAGTGAGAGCATGGTCAGCATAGATTTTAATTCCATTATAATCTCGATCAGATCAGCCCCCTTCAAGGTAAACAGCCCAGCAGTGGAAACAAAAATACTCAAGTGATTGTAACATGAAACATATTTCATAGGAAAGACAGCTATATCCAGCTCATCTCATCCAGAATGGACAAGGTTTAATACATGTACTTGGGCAAATTCTTTGGACTCTACAGTATGCTTCTAGGATTCCTTTAAAAGATCAATGTGCATTGCTGGTGATGGTTCTTAACTCCTCATCTTCTATGCTCTCTCTCCCCACACATAGATACATTTGAGACAGTCTCTGCCTGCTGTGAGAGATCAAGACAATCACCAGGTTTTAGGAGAGAGAAGGTTGGAATTTACTATGTAGGGCTCTGTGACCATAGCACAATGGTTACAACGTCAGCCGCATACACTGAGGCTGGCAGGTTCAAACTCAGTCCGGGACAGCTAAACAACAATGACATCTGTAACAAAAATTAGCCAGGCATTGTAGCAGGTGCCTGTAGTCCAAGTTACTTGGGAGGCTGAGGCAAGAGACTTGCTTAAGCCCAAGAGTTTGAGGTTGCTGTGAGCTGTGACACCATGGCACTCTATCGTGGGCAACACAGTAAAACTCTGTCTCAAAAAAAAAAGAAATTACTATGTAGGTGTAAAAAATAATTAATAAATAGTAACAGGTGGAGAGGAAATAAGGTCTCTAAATAGTGAAGTCAGAAAATCTGTCATATGAGGCTTTACTATTTGTGGACTCTCCAGAATCTATTCATCAGAAATAGACAAGAAGCCAACCTGAAAATCAAAATTGAAATATTTATTTTGATAATACATACACAGTTTCTTGGATGTTTAGGATATTTACATGCAAAACATAAAAAAGTAAAAGATTAACTACAAGTTCCAATTTTTGTGAAATTAAAAAGAAACTAAAAGTTTCTAAACTAAAGAAACTGAAACTAAACTGAAACTAAACTAGAAACTAAACTGAAAGAAACTAAAAAATCAAAATTCAATCCAAATTGAAATAACTATAAGCCATCCAGTATGGGTGGTGTATTGGCAAAGTATGTGCTTAATCCATTTTCCGTCACTCCTAAAAATTAATAAACTCTAATTCAATATATTATGTAATTTATATTTTCCTGAAAAGAATCATATGAAATACGTGGCGAAGGGGACGTACTATAGCAGGTTTATAGAGTGGATCTTAAAGTTTCTTGGCAATGCCCTCATTCCAAATTATGAATTTGTTAGTTCTAATTTTATATATCAGATTTTATTAACACAGGATGCAATGGCACTGAGAGCATGCCATTATTGCTTCTCATATAAGTATTCAAATGACAAGACCAAGTAGAAGAGATTTTCTGAATGTTTTGAAACATTAAGACTTCAGTTATTTATAGGGTGCTACCTTCATGAATTAAAAAGTGATCATAGGATACTTTTCCTTTGTTTAAACTAAGATCATTCTAAAAAATAATTACTCAGTGAAGAATGTAAAAACCTGCCATCTGATGTTCAAAGTGGAATGCTGCCCTGATTCACAAAGTCTCATACATACTTGAATGTTTAGCAGTGTGGAAGATGTCAGGGCATCTGATGAATGCCTTATCTGGGGTGCAACATTTAGCTCCAAAAATGAAATAATAAGGAAACAAGCAATGGCTCAGAGCTTCCAGAAGGGTGTGCAGACACTTGCCTGGTCTTGCAAAGTAAAATGCAGATCGCCTCTTCTACCTGGCACACTGAGGCTGGAAGGACAGAGAAAAATATAAAACATAATAGCATTGAAGATAAAATCATGTATGATTCACATCCGTGTATTTGTAAATTATTGTTCTTGTCAGGGGATATGAGCAAGGGGTCTGCTATTCCACTATCTTGCAGACATTATACTTCCTAAAGGGAATTATTTTAGTGCTGGTAATCCTTTGCCATTGTAATTAATTTCTTACCTCTGTGCCACACCAGGCACTTCAGAGAGGGAAATAAAGTTGGCTTTAACTACCAGGATAGGAGCTGTGTCAACTCAACTTAGTGGCAACACAATCCCTGGTGGAACCCAGGATAAAAAAGGCCAAACTGAGAAGGCAAATCAATTATCTTTATTGATTAACTAAAGAGTTTTATTAAAAGAAGAATCTGTGATGCCTAGTGCACATTAAGTGTTCAATACATTTTTTATTTGCTTGATCAAATTATCATGGCATGTGCTTTATTTGCATCCATTTTACACATATGAACTCAGAATGAGGCTCTCTAAGAGTGCTTTTAAATATCCAATCAATCAAGAAAAAAAGAATAAAATGAGTACTTTGCCTTATGCAATTAATTATCAAAGAGTGCTCTTTGTAGTGCCCCAGTGATTCATACTGTTTTTATTTGAAAAAGTGGGACATATTTTTTATTTTACTAACTATTTTAATAATAGATTAGATAAATGTAAAACAATAGGTGTTGCTGTAGAGTCTGTTTAAGTTAAATCTAGACAAATAAAAATGAGTCACCTTGAATAAAAATGTTGACTTTAGGATAACAGAGACAGTATGCAAAAAATAATAATAATAATAATTGTGGGGTTGGTTTGTAAATGACTGAAATTGGAAACAGTGGTTTAGTGGAAGTAAGCAGGGAAAAATAGGACCTATACAATAATCATATACTTAGACAGGATTTGGCCAAAAATGTCCAGATTGTAGAACAATGGGTTTTTCCAGATTTCTAACAAACTGCTACATTCTTCTTTGGATAATAGCTTTCCCAGCAACCACAAAGAACTTTTTTCTATGAGCTTGATTTTATCTTGGTATTCTCATCCTAGGAAAACAATATCAAGTGCTTTTTCATCTCATCAAATTATCCACTATTTCTTTGTAAGTAGGAACACAGGAAACAATATTATTTCAATTTAATTGCTGACATTCTGTTGAAGATTAGTATGCCACTAAATTGAGTTGACACAGCTCCTATCCTGGTAGTGAAGGTCAACTTTATTTCCCTCTCTGAAGTGCCTGGTGTGGCACAGGAGGTAAGAAATACAGGACAATGGCAAAGGATTACTAGCACTAAAATAATTCCTGTTAAGAAGTATAATGTCTGCAAGATAGTGGAATAGCAGACCCCTTGCTCATATCCCCCCACAAGGACAATAATTTAGTAGATGTTCATGGACAAAAGTGGTTTTTTCATAGCTTCCAGATCACAATAGAAAGCTGCAAATCTCTGGTGGAACCCAGGAGAAAGAAGGCCAATTTGAGAAGGAAGCTGCATATCAGGTAGTAAGTTTGCTGAACATGATCCCAGCTGTGGATCCTGCAGCAGGCCTGCAACTTAGATCCTGCCCCTCTAGGCCACAATCAGGAGCTGTCCTTCCAACCCAGATATCTGCCGCAATAAACACTCACCCATGCCTGCAGAGGCAGGCCTTTCAACATTGATCTGAATGCAAACATTAAATCAGCCCTGTTACTCAGCTCTAACCTCTATAAGCTACAGTCCAGGGAAAGTGTTATTCACTTCTGGACACCCTGAGGAAGGCAAAAGCAGGGGAGATTGGGCAAGTGGTTGTGTGGTTTCGTTCAGTCTAATACTGTTGGCAGCTGTGGGTGGGGCAACAGTGGGACTGCAGGCTGGAAAGGCCTTGCCTGTGTGCTGTTTGGGTTTCTTTTGGACTAGGAGCTCGGTTGAACTGCCTTGGGAGAACTTGGGCAAGAGTGCAGGGGTCTTTGAGCATTGTCTGGGGCCCCAGCCTGGGCCACCGAGCCAGACGGAGCCACCAGTGTTTGGTTGTGGGCTGTGTGGAGCCATTGTGGGAGAACTGCCCTGGCAAGCTCCACCCTCAGGGGTAGCAGAACAAACATCAGGCGGGAGTGAGTAATCTAGTGACTGAGCAGCCTAAAGGCGGGGACTGAGATGCCTTGCAGCCTTAGCCCTCAGGGGCATAGGGTGAGACCAGTTTTGGCACACTGGGTAAGTAGATAGCCACTTAAGGAGTGATCCCAGCCACAATCGCTTTCCTGGGAAAGCTTCTGCTTAGCCCAAGTTAGCAATTTAAAGTGTCTTCTAAGCAGGCTGAGGAGGATTTAAGCTCTCCACCCTGCGGGGTTTGAGAAACCATTAGAGACACAGAGTCACTCCCTACAAAGATCCAGTAACAACAGAGTGATTCTGCCTGGGTCTGATCTGGGAGAGACACCTCCCAAACTCTGAGGACGGTCATAGGCAACAGTGAAAAATAATCATGAGGCCGAATCAACAGAAAAACCCTGGCAATATGAATGAATAATCAGAGTAGATCAACTCCCCCAAGGAATGACAAGGTAGATACAGCACAAGATCCCTTGCATAAGCAAATGGCTGAGATGTCAGAAACCGAATTCAGAGTCTGGATAGCAAATAAGATCAGTGGTATGGAGGAAAAGATGGAAT
>CAUYRH010003997.1:0-14313 GCA_963574655.1 Perodicticus potto
CAATTATGAATTGGGCTGCAGTAAACAATCTGGTGCCAATTGGAACTTTAGATCTGCAATTTAAGTCTAGTTCCTAAACCAAAGTTTGGTCAATTCCCACTAACAAAGTCAATTACAAGCCTATCGTCCCAATGGCAAAACAAAGACAAGATGGGAACAATCATTCCTCTCCTACACAGGCCCTTCCTATTTTAGGGAACAAAAGAAAACATAACTCTCCTGAAAAGCTCTTTGGAAGAAACAGCCACAGCCAGATGTGCCCCAAAGGCAGCGCTAATAAACCTGGACTGTTGCTTTCTCAGTGAGCGCCAGCACAGCTGTCCTCAAACCCCACGAGCTTCTGTTCAATGCCCCGTCTTCACTCTCAATGTTGCCCTCTCGATGAGCTGCTGTTTGTGGGTCTCACCTTTTCATGCAGTGACAAAGCTCCTGATGGCCTTACAGAGGGCTTGGTGAGCTGTGTGTTCAAGAACCTCCCATGAAGCAGGGCTCAAAGGGGCATCAGGAGCAGAGGAGCTGACTGGACTTGTCAGGAAAGGGGGCTCCATTTGGGGATTCCCCATAGAGCCAGAACCATGGGTGAGGCTTAGGCTGCCAGGGCCCAGGTGTGAGTGGTCCACACAGTGCAAATTTGCTCAAGATGCTATGACAAGGCTATGAGTAGGGCAGAGGGACTGTGTGTCCCTCCTGGGGACTGGTCTTAGCTGAGAAAAGGAGGCACCTTGAGACATGGTCAAGGGCCCATGTGCAGCACTGCCCTGGAAAGGGTTCAGGGAAGGCTATGCCCTCCTGCTCAGGACTTTGCCCTGGGGCCTGTATCCTCCTTGCACAGAGAACCTGCCTTTGGGAGCATCAGGGAGGCCACACCTCTGCCGAAAAGGAGCAGGGGCAAAGGAGGCCAAGAGACAACAGCCGGGTAACTAGAGAGCTCCCAGACAGGAGGGAGCTGAAGTTGTCACCAACTGCATGGTCCTAGGAAATCAGGGGATGGCAGGGTCACACCTGGAGAACATTCCTGAACTGCCCCATTTTCATCTTCCTGTCTGCAGGATGTGAGGGCAGCCAGGCTTTCCCTGCTTCAAAATGTGAAGGTGTGAGCTTAGGGGGTGGAGGCCTGCAGGGCACCTGGCATCCCACGGGCACAGTTAGGAGCTTCCACCATGGAGGGTGCTTCTCCTGGAACTTGAGTCTTCAGCGAGGGCTGGGGGAGGAATCCCAGGGACTAGAATAGCTTACTGTGGCATGGCTTCTCAACAAACATGTCTACAAGAATTGTCCCGATACTTCTAGGCCACAATAAAATTTTGGAAAATCACTGCAAGAGTTGCTGAGCCCATCTAAGGTCCAGAGAAGGGATGCAGGACCGTAGCACAGGGGAGCACTGCGGCGTTGCTCAGGTCAGCCGT
Organism: Perodicticus potto; assembly: GCA_963574655.1. Taxonomy (NCBI): domain Eukaryota; kingdom Metazoa; phylum Chordata; class Mammalia; order Primates; family Lorisidae; genus Perodicticus; species Perodicticus potto. Next base: position 1,407 of record CAUYRH010003997.1, read on the forward strand.
GGAAGCCTGCAGAAACCAACTAAAGCAGGTGCCTCTTCCCCAGCAGTGCACGTGTCCCCAAGTGTACCCAAATAGCCTGGAACCTCAGAGAGTTTGAAGACCTGCTACTCACTGGCCCCTATCCTAGCCCACTGCCCAGAGCGATGCCAGATCCCTGGGCTGGAGCAGCAAACCACAGTCTCCTGCCCGTGGCTGTGGAGGCCCCGTGGCATGCTGAGGTGATAAGAACACCCTCACACTCTGCCAAGGCCTCCTGCCTCCCATCCCATCCCCTAGAGAGGCTCTTTCCATTATGACAGGGGTGGGAAGTGATCTGGCTTAACCCACTGCCCTTACGTGACCCCCAACCCCATGACCAAGATCGGCTGAGCAACCACTCACCAGGATAGTGAGAAACACCAGGAACACGCATGGCCAGTTTGGGACGCAGGCAGTCTGGGGGGCAGGAGGCGGCGATGGCTTCCTAAGAACTGCCTCACACACATGGTGTTAATGGGGGATGTGAGGCTCTCCCAGGGCCTCTTCCTCTCTTCACTAGGATGAGTCCCCTTGTGTCAGGGCCCTGCACTCCAGCCTCATCTTACCCCAACTGCCTCTGAAAGGTGTGACTCCCAACACAGCCACATGGGGGAGGCACCAACCAGAGAATTTGGGGAGGGCACAATTCACATTACACCTGTTACAACTACTGAGGCAGGTTCTGCTTGGGCAAAACTGCTGGGGGGTGGCGCAGGAGATGAAGCTTCACAGACAGCCAAGTACCCTGGACCCCTGGCGCACACTGCCACTCTCGGGACAGGAGCTGAGCTTACAGGGGCTGCTCAGCCTCAGGAGTGTGCACTCCCAGGGCCTGTGTCCCACATGCTCTGAAGCCAGCCCAGTCCACACACTATTGTCTATGTGTTGTGCCCAGGAGTCCCACAAAGACTACACTGCTAAACAAGCGAAATTTTCAGCAGAGACCTTTTTTCTTTTGCAGTTTTTTTTCCCCCCGGGGGCCAGGTTTGAAACCTCCACCTCCGGTATATGGGGCCAGCACCCTACTCCTTTGAGCTATAGGCGCCACCCTCAGCAGAGTCCTTTAATTGAAGAGCCGGCCGGCAACTGCCTCAGTGTCCCAACATGGGGTTTCTGAGAGCAGCCCCGAGTGCTTAAGGGGTCAGGTTTTTAAGGCTTGGTCTGCATCCTGGTTGGCACGCAGGCTGTCCAGGTGCATTGGGGTGGGGTAGCAAGTAAGCATTATATAGAAGCAGAATTTTGCGGTTAGTTAGCTACATGTCATACATCTTTGTTTTACTATTTTCCCATGCATCTTAGTTCCAGTACTTTTCCTCCGTACATCTTTGTCTCAGTATTCTCTCTACCTGGCATTGTTTAAAGGTCAGTCTGGGGATATAGTCAGTTCGTTTCCCAGGGAGTTAGTCAAGCAAGAAGTTAGTGAGTACTTTCCCATCTATCTTAGGAGTGAACTAAATCTACTACATTTTGTTGAGGACTTGCAGCCCGGGAATTTGCCAGGAGTTAACTGGTATTTTTCTACTTTAGCCTAGGCCTAACATATGGACAGATACTGCAGGCCCCACAAAGCCCAAATATGTGTGTTTACCACCAGCTCTTCCATAGAGACAGAGCCATACTCTAGAGGAGAGAGGGCTGATGGACAGGCAGACTAGGAATAGAGGACAGGAGGGACCCCCAGCTGTGGAGGCCTCCACATCCTCCTTGCAGGCACTCTGCTGTGCTGGGCCGTAGGGGTGCCTGGTGTCCCCTAGCTTGGCTCTGCCGGGAAGGGGGGCTCACATTGTCCCACAGCAGCCCCAGCCCTACACAGGCCACTCATCCTCCTGGTGAGCATGCTGGGCTTCAGAGCCATCTTCTCTAGATGGGGTTTACTTTGCATGAGGAAAGAAGGGACATGAACGCCTATGACTAGAGGAAAGCCTGAGGTGACCATGTTACGGTTGTGGCATTCACCGCCTGACTCTCAGAGAGGACTGGACTCCCACTCCTGGGGTCTTAGCCTGATGGTGTCTATCCCAGGAAGTCACAGTTCAGCCCCAGATGCTACTCCACATTTTCTTCTCTCCTGCTACAATGCAATATTCCAGAAAGGGGTTGTGCAGTTAGCTTGGAAAGCGGTGGACTCAACACAAGAGGCAGGTGACACAGTGAGCAAAGACGGATGGGGGTTTGCTACCTCTCACTCTGCACCACCCTCTGTGCTTCCCCAACCAGAGCTTCAGCCATGTTGGTGCTGGTGCCCTTTCTTTGTGTATAGTAAGACAGGGTAGCATTCCACACCCTCTTTGTTCTGAACTTGCTGGGTCTTTTATTCTAGGTCTCCTGAAGAGCAGGTCACTTACCTGGGACTAGGTCTGAGTTTTGTTTTTTAACAGCCCACTTAAGGCATAACTGACGTATGTAACACTGCATACACTTAGAGTGCACATACAATTTGAGTTTTTAAATTTTGCTTACTGCATTTTTAGTTCTAAGATTTCAATAGGGTTCTTCCCTCCATCTTCTATTTCTTGGCTGCAACCTTCTATTTTTTTGTGTCTCAAGTGTGTTCAAAATTGCTTAGTGTTGCTCTTTGCCAATGATGTGATCTTATACTTAAAGAACCCCAAAGATTCAACCACAAGACTCCTGGAAGTGATCAAAAAATATAGTAATGTCTCAAGATATAAATCAATGTCCACAAATCAGTAGTCTTTGTATATGCCAATAAAAGCCAAGATGAGAAGCTAATCAAGGAAACAGTTCCCTTCACAGTAGCTTCAAAAAAATGAAATATATAGTAATATACTTATCAAAAGAGGAGAAAGACCTCTACAAAGAAAATTATGAAACCTTAAGAAAGAAAAAGCAGAAGATATTAACAAATGAAGGAACATTCCATGCTCATGGCTAGGAAGAATCAACAGTGCAAAAATGTCTATGTTTCCCAAAGCAATCTACAGATTCGATGCAATCCCCATTAAAATACCATCATCATAATTTCAAGATTTGGAAAAATAATTATTTGTTTTGTATAGAACCAGAAAAAAAACCATATAGCCAAGGTAATTCTTAGTGATAGGAAAAAGCCAGAAGCATTATCCTATCAGACGTTAGGCTATACTACAAGGCCATAGTGATCAAAACAGCATAGTACTGGCACAAAAATAGAGACATTGACATCTGGAACCAAATAGAAAACCATGAGATGAAACTAACATATTATAGCCACTCAATCTTTGATAAGCCGAGTAAGAACATATACTGGGGAAAAGAATTCCTATTCAATAAATGGTGCTGGGAGAACTGGATAACCACGGACCCACACCTCTCACCATTTACAAAAACTGATTCAAGATGGATAAAAGATTTCAATCTAAGGCATGAAACAATAAAGATCTTCTTAGAAAGTATGGGGAAAACACTTGAAGATACCAGCTTGGGGAAAGATTTTACGAAAAAGAACTTCTGTGGCAATTGCAACAACAGCAAAGATAAACAAATGGGACTCAATTAAACTGAAAAGCTGGGCAGCACCTGTGGCTCATCGAGTAGGGAGCTGGCCCCATATACCAAAGGTGGCAGGTTCAAACCCGGCCTTGGCTGAATTGCAAAACAGAAAAATAGCTGGGTATTGTGGTGGATGCCTGTAGTCCCAGCTACTTGGGAGGCTGAGGCAAGAGAATAGCCTAAGCCCAGGAGTTGGAGGTTGCTGTGAGCTGTGTGACACCACGGCACTCTACTGAGAGCAATAAAGTGAGACTCTGTCTCTACTAAATAAATAAATAAATAAATAAATAAATAAACTGAAAAGCTTCTATACAACTAAAGAGACAACAATCAAAGCAAACAGACAACCTTCAAAATGGGAAAAGATATTTGTATATTATAAATCAGACAAAGGCTTAATAACTAGGATGTACAGAGAACTCAAATTAATCAACAAAAAAAGAGCCAACAATCCCATATATAATTGGACAAGAGACATGAATAGAACCTTCTCTAAGGAAGGCAGATGAATGGCTAACAAGCATATGAAAAATGCTCATCATCCCTAGTCATCAGAGAAATGCAAATCAAAACTATCTTGAGATATCACCTAGCCCCAGTGAGAACAGACCACATCACAAAGTCTCAAAGTTGTAGATGCTGGCATGGATGTGGACAGAAAGGAACCCCCCCCCACTTTTATTCTCCTCGGTAGAGTGCTGTAGTGTCATAGCTCACAGCAACCTCAAACTCTTGGGCGATTCTCTGGCCTCAGCGTCCTTAGTAGCTGGGACTACAGGCACCCCCCACAATGCCCAGCTATTTTTAGAGATGGGGTCTTGCTCTTGTGCAGGCTGGTCTCCAACTTGTGAGCTCAAGCAATCTACCTGCCTCAGCTTCCCAGAGTGCTGGGATTATAGGCATAAGCCACCATGCCTGGCCTAGAAGGGAACACTTTTACACTGCTGGTGATTATAGGCAGAAAGCCTATAAATAAGCCTTTAAATGGTTCCATTTTGTGAAGGCAAGTTTGAAGTCTTTTGTGAGTTAGAAAGGAAAAAAAACCTGGATAGAACTCCATGACTCCATGTGTGGCTAAAGGCCTAGTCACGTAGAAGTGATTAAAGGCTTGGCTTCATGGGGGCAGGCCTATAGGCAGGTACCTGTATATCTCAGGAATTTCCAGACTACTCCCTAAAGATGAATGACTGCCTCCAGATGGTCTGTTAAAGGTCAAGCAACTTATTCCCCCAGAACCCTGTTTTATGGTTTTGTTTTTGATTACTTAGCATAAGAATAGCTTTAGATAATGTTAGTGAAGTAGTTATAGGTTAATCCTTTGCCCCTTAGGGGCCAGGCAGTGAGAGGCCTGGGGCTAAGGTTTAAGTCATATGTTTATGATTAGTTGTGTGTAGTATTGCCTATATAAGCTTTGGTGGAAGAAATAAAGTTGCTGCATGCCATGAGAGAGCTACAGCCTTCCTTATTCACCATACAATTTCATTGCAGGTCTTAATCTCTGCAGCACTGCACTGCGCAACCTTCACACAACATTGGTGGGACTGCAAACTAATATAACGTTTTTGGAAGGAGGTATGGAGAATCCTGAAAGAACTCAAATTAGTCCTCCTGCAATCCCATTACTAGGCATCTATCCAGAAGAAACAAAATCATTTTATCATAAGGACATTTGCACTAGACTATTCATCACAGTTCAATTTATAATTGTCCAAATGTGGAAATAGCCTAAAGGCCCACCAACCCAGGAATGGATTAACAAGCTGTGGTATATGTATACCATGGAATACTATTTGGCCACTAAAAAAGATAGAGACTTTACATCTTTTGTATTAACCTGGACGGAAGTGGAATACATTATTCTTAGTAAAGCATCACAAGAATGGAGAAGCAAGAATCCACTGTACTCAATTCTAATATGAAGGCTGTAGATGACCTAATATGAGGTGGGGGAATAGGGGAATGAGGGAGCGGGGGGAGGCTGATGGGGGTCACAGTGTATGGTACACCTCTTGAGGGCAGGACACAATTATAAGACTTTACCTAACAAATGCAATCAGTGTAACCTAATTCTAAGTATCCTCAGTGAATCCCAAACAATAAAATAAAATATAAAAAAAAAAATCCCCAAATTCCTCAGTGAAGCATTTTCATGCTGTCATCTATAAGTTCCTGTCAGGTGATTTCAGTCTCCCCATCACCTTGGTGTTGGTGTCTATTGACTGCCTTCTGTTGCTCAGGTTGGATCCTGGTTCTTAGTATGTGGAATATCTTTCAACCGAAACCTGGACATTTGATGTCATGACAGGAGATGTGGATCTCACCTAGTCCTCATGTCTTTGCTGCCTGCTCTGACACCATTTCAGTGAGGGTGGAGGCACTACCACACTGCTGCCAGGGAGGACAGATGTCTAGGTGGAGGGGTTCCTCATTACTACTGGGCAGGTGGTAGATTTTGCATCCCCCTAAGCCCCATGGATGTAGATGTGGCAGTTGGGAGGGCTTTCTGGGAGCCTGGCTCAGAAGGCAACGTGGGCCCCACTCAGGCTGCCCTGATGAACCACATGGACCTGCAGCCCTCCTCACAGCCTGGTGACACTGGAAGCCTCACTCTCCACTTGACCTTTCCTGGAAAGGGTGGGGTTAGGGCCACAGTATTCTTTTGGAGGGATGTTTGGCAATTTTGTTTGAAACATTTCTATCTGACTAGGCCAGCCCTTCCTGCTTCCTGGGGTTGAGAGTACAGGCTTCATTTGGGTTGTCTTTGTGCCACTGGCATTTCCAGTTTCTGGCTTTCCCAACAGCCCATTTAGGATCTACAATGAGAAAAAAAAACCCAAGGACTCATTCATGTCTTCAGGCCTTGAGACCCTGGTTCCCCATTTTCATCAGAGTCTTGCATGCTGGTTTGGCACAAAATGCCCTGGCACTTACAGGAAACTTGGGGAGCATGTAATGCCTCCATTTCCCTGGGCACAGATGCCCACAGATCTGCTCTGAGCCACCAGATACTGCATTTCTAGAATTTTATGTAGATAAAACAGGCATTTTCATGTCCTTCTGTATTGCTGTGTGGACCTGCAGTTCACCAGAGTCTGTCTGTTAATAGCAACTTTTGACATTCCGATCTATTGCTGTAACTGATGATGCCAGATTTGTTTCATCTTGTTGTTTTTTCTTCTCCTGTCTTTAGTTATGTAATTTTTGTTTCATAGCTAGTAAATAAGTAACTACACTTGGAAACAAGTATGGTTTAATATTAGTGGTTAAAATAAAGAAAAAACCCTAAGAATTTATTTTTCTACCAGCATCAAGAATGCAACCGTGTATGTTGAATCTGTCCTAGGAAGTGAAAGATGCCACATGGGCCCCCACATCCCCTGAACAATGAATGAATCCCAGACAACAATCCCACATCTGCTGTTGTTCCTAACTGGGCTCACCCCAGACAAGGTCAGTTCAGGCTCTGAGCACCACCCCTTACAGCAAATAAGGAAAGAGCTGCATGAGCCTTAGAAGATAAGACAGGTGCCTCCTGCCAGGCAGTAACCCAGGGCCACAGCAGGGAGCAGTCTGCCAGGACCCCATGGCCATGGGGCAAGTGCTGGGCCTGGGTGATATGCGGGCCTTTCCTACCCACGGGGCTGCCTATGTGCCCAGACCTTGGCTCTCCATAGGGGCCTCTGGGCCCTGGAGGGGCAAATGCCCTTCCTTCTGTAAGGGAACAGATGAGACTCGACAGGGCAGCCAGAGAAGTGGCAGGGTCCAAAGGAGCCCTTCCTCCTGGGAACCCAGCTAGGTGTCAGGTTTGGGATGGCCTGTCCCTACTTTCACCTTGGAGTCACTGGAAGCTCATCCACACCTACTGCTGGACCCCCAAGAACCTCAGGGCAGGGTTCTGGCATCAAGTGACCTGACCTACAACCCCAGGAGAGAGCCCACCAGCAGCGCCTGCTATATGCCAGGCATGGTACCTGGGGATGCCACTTCTCTGCAGCCACCACCTGTAGAGTACAGGACTGGAAGGTGTGTGAACAGTTTCCCAGGAGAAACGTATTTCTTTCAAACAAAACCATACTCAGACTTCAAGCCATAATTTCATGAGGAAGCTGCTCTGGATGACAGGGTCATTGCTCTGATGGCCCAGGGTCCTGGTTGGCTTTGCTGGGAGCCTCCCCCACAGGCATCTGTGTTCTTAAAGTGGAGCCTGGGCAGCCCTGAGACAGTGGTGCAGCCAGTGAACCAGGCTGGACACACATCAGGGGCTGCCCTCTGCACTTACCCAGTGGAACCACTGCTTCTACCCACACCCCTCAGAGTCAACCCGTGTACTAGCCATTAAGACTCACACACCTCAGAAGGCCAGACTAGGGTGTGGAGCGAGGACTCACCGATCTGGTGCAGAGGCAGACAGTTTTACTGTAAAATTCCAGGCTGGCTCTGTGACGCATCTCTGTGAATGAAGCAAACCTAATATGAAAATCTCATCATAGGACATAACGGGATATGAGGTCAGCCTGGCCTTGTTCTTCTGAGATTAAGTTTAAGAATTCTGGGATGTGGCTATGAAAACCAGTCTTTCTGAGACAAGTTGGCCTAATGCCCTAAGAATCTCCTAGAGAACATACACCCTGCAGAGAGACGGAAACATGAGATCCAAAACATACAGAACTCTAAGCATTTTAAAACCACACATGCTCTGAAAACTAACTAGCTGTATTTTCCTGAGTGTCCAGAGCAGCACAAGGAGGTGGGGCTTCTGGATGAGAGAGTGCGGAGCCTGGCAAGTCCTTTCCCCACCAAGTCACAACAAATCAGAAAGAACTGTCAAAAGTAACCATTTTAAGATGGTAGAAATCACAAATTGAGCAGTATTTATTCCAGAGAAATCTGCTCTGCCTTGAGTCCCACACCAGAGGGGCCAGCAGCCACACACTGGCAAGACAGACTCACAACCTCTCAGGCAGCAGAAAGAGTCAATGGTGATGCTGATGAAGAACAGCTGCCGGGCCAGGCTGTATTGCTCCCTGAGGCAGGGCAGACACTGTCAAAGGAGTGTGCATCTGCTCTGGTTTGGGTGTGTGAACACGTGTGTGCATGTGGGTGTGTGCACAGCTACATGTAACGTGTATGTAGCTGGGATGCAATTTCCTTCAGTGAAACCTATGGAGAAAACAGATGCCAAGTAGTGGTCAGCTAGCACCATGGCTCCCAGGCCACTCACAAGGGACAAGACTCCTTGGGGAACCACACAGTGGGCAGGAAGAGGCTTGCTGGGAATGTGGACTTTTTTGATGAAAAGGAAATTTCGATCTAATCCAACTGAGGAAACACAAAATAAAACAGTATTTTCAGGCAGGACCTACACATGCATGTTGTTTTTACTGAGTGACTCTTGAGCTCATCCTGCCCCCAAAGGCAGGCAGGCAGCACAGCCTGGTCACCAGCTTCTGCGCTGACAGTGCTATCACTGGGTCTCAGTCTAAGCAGTGCTTCATCTCACATGGGCAGCCCCAGGAAGGACTTCCAGTTGACCAGAGCCGGAGCCCCCTCCTGCCAGCTCCTCTCTGACCTGAGTACTTGGGGAACAAAGGTCTGTCAGTAGGCATAAATTCAAACTTTCAAAGCCAAAAGTTATATAGCTATTGAGCTTCAGAGAGACAAATATAAATAACCACATGTTTGGGTTTATACTAAAATAAAAATACGATGAACTCTTCTAAGTATACAAGCTAGGAGACCCAGAAACCCACAGCAGGAGCAGAACCAAACTCGCAGGCTGCTAATCTGTGCATTCCTGCCTGTTGCTGCTGGAGCAGGCCTGAGCCAGCAGTCAGTGCAGCTCCACACCTCTCTCTCTGAAGAACACACGGGACGCTAGGCCCTGGCCTCTGACTCCCTCTCTCAGCTCCCCTGGGGAGCTGCCCTGCAGGCCGGCACCGACCACTCCTCTGGGAGAGTCTGAGGCTCACAGAACACAAGCCCTCAGCCAGTTGGAGCCAGATATCAAAGGGAGTCTACACAGTGGGAAGAAAAGGCCATGCCCCAGGCAGGACTCGGCAGGTTGAGTGGCTGCACGGTCCACTCTAGAAAAGATGTGATGTGATCCTGACCAAAACGCTGCCCAGACTTCACCTGGATCAAGCAGCATGAAAAGCCACCCAAGGACTTGAAGGCTGACGTTCCCTAAGACACAGATGCTACATGCTCCCAGCACAGCAGAGCAGCCAGGCTAGAAGCCATAAGGACCACAGAGAAAACAGAAGATGACTCCATACAAAGAATCATGGCAACAGAGAGACCATTTAGGCAAGTTAATACTATGAACTTTAGACCAACATGTAAAAAATCAAAGGCTGATTCTAATCTCACCTACTACACAAATACAAATCTTAAGAGAATTTGAAAAAAGGTGAACAAAACTCTACCCTTATCTCCCTTCTTACATGTGGGCCAAGCACAGCAACTTGCTTCCAAGAAGATGGTGTGGAAAGGAGGAGAGAGTCACTATCAGGGAGAACCTGGTCAACACCAGCCAGACTCAGGGCAGCATCTCAGAGGCGAGTCACGTCTACATGTGTGCCCTGAGACCAGGTGATGACAAGGGCAGGTCCCCTTGGGAGCTCCTCCCCACAACCCACACCTCCCCAATGAGGAAAGCATCAGACATCACCTGAGGGACACCCCACAAAATGCCTGACCATTCCTCCTCAAAACTGCCCAGGATATCAAGGACCAAGGATGTCCAAGAGACTCATGGCCAGAAGGGACCTGCCCTGTGCCAGGCCCCACCCTGGCCCTCTGATTGTGTCCTGTGTCGCGTCCCCATACAATTCACTGGGAACCTGCTCAGAATCAAGTGATCTCCATGCCTTTTTCATTCATTGCCTTCTTTAGGTCAGTATTTTTCTTCCTCTAAAATCTGGTCTTTGTTTAACCCAGCACAATTTTTAAGGAACCATTTAAAAGAAACTATTTTTAAAGTCACCTAAAAAAAAAAAAAAAAAAAGAGGACAATTCTCACTGTGGTTAATTTATAGCTCCTTGAGGGATGTGTCCAGTTTTAGCCATGAAACTTTTAAAAGAACACAAAGAAATGCAGGAAAGGTCCGAGGGAGAAGAGTGACAAAGAGCTGGGCAATGTTGGAAGCAACAAAAGTTTGAATGAGTGGGGTGAGAGCCCAGGACCGTTGTGAGGCTGGGCCCAGGTGGGCGACTCCTTTCTTGTTCAAGGACAAGAAGGTCTGTGCCTGTGTGGGAGCCTTTCTTAACTTCTCCTGATCCTTAAGAATGATTAAACGAGAGCAAATTGTCTCAAGTTAAAAACAGAAAGATGTGGGGCAACGCCTGTGGCTCAAAGGAGTAGGGCGCCGGCCCCATATGCTGGAGGTGGTGGGTTCGAACCTAGCCCTGGCCAAAAACCACAAACAAACAAACAAATAAAAAACCCAGAAAGATGTGAAAGTGACTGTAGCTGAAAGTCTAACACTGAAAGACGTCACCAAATAGCATCCCAAGTGAGAGCACATAACAAAGCTCAATTTGGGCTGAATTTTTCCTTAAGGTTCAGTATATGGAATATAATTTCTTGAAAGTCATGATTTAGGGATAAGATAAAAGTCTAAGTTGCTAGGAAAGGGAAGGTAGGAAAATGACAGAAAAGAAGCATCAGAAATCTAGTGTGACCTGGGGCCACAGTCTGCTACCACTGAGGCCCCCAGGCCAGAGCAGCAGCATTGGAGCCTGCACAGCAGTCGTGTGAAGAAGCCAGGTCAGTTGCTGGCAGGCCAAAAGGAGGGTAGTGTCCCATGAGACAGACACAGAGTCAACGTAAAGAAGGGTGGGCATGAGGTGTGAGCCAGGATGACAGCTGGGGGAGGTGGGGTGCACAGCTCACACGGCAGGGCAGTGTCCACAGCACACAAGGGTCTGGCTGGTCAGTCTCCTGCCCTCAACAGGCAGTATGTGGGCTGTAGGACAGGGATTAGGCCACAGGGCTGGTGGAGCTGGACCCATCCTCAGGATATTATGAGGGCTGGTGGGGTAAGGGCAGGCTGCAGACGGCAGGGTATGGGCTTGGACACTCTAGCCTGGAATCTGGTGGGAGGGGGCTGCTATCCAGGACATGTGGAGGTCATGGTGAGTGGCCTAGAACAGGAGCACCAGAGGAGACTCCTGGACACACCACATGGGCAGGGGTGACTTGATGGCCACAACAGGCAACGGGGCTAGACACACAGCCTGGGATTCAGCACATGACAGTCTGGGGAGAGATTCAGGAGTTGTGCACGGGAGACTAAGCACCAGGCCCCACAATCCTCCACAGGCACAGCAGAAATGGAGCCGGAGGAGGGGCAGGTGAGCCAGGCGAGAAAATTGCCCTGAAGAAGGTGCTGCTTCTGGAAGGATGTGGAAACACCAAGTTAACCCAGATGGTAATTGCAGGCATGTCAGCACTGGGACATGAGGATTCTCTGACAGAAAACAAGTTATTGGACCAAGCACAGCGGCGGCAGCTGTCTCCCCTGGGAACCCTCTCTACAGGGATGCCAGCACCCTCATGGGGATGGCCTCTCAACTCTCCACACTCAGCCCTAGGACAGGTCCGGTCAGTGGGCCCTCTGAGGAGGGACAAAGGCGCTTCCTATTTGATAATGTCCCTTTCTCGGTGAATACCAAAACCCAGGACAGTGTGACTTTACTGTGTAACCTTACCACTAGGTGGCAGAAAGGCTCCACTGTATTAGTCACTGTTACTTAGTCGCTCTAAAGTAGAAATGCTCTGAACGTTGAATGCTCAAAAACAAACCCAGGGGCTCCAGGACGAAGCCAAAGCCACTCGTGCACTCATCATCCTGGGCCCTTCCCAGCTGCCAGGGCACAGGTGGGCCGACGCTGCTGCCCCCAGGACTCCCAGAGTCCAGACCAAGGGTGGGGAACTTGCCTGTGGGAGGCCACATTAATTTAGCTGTAACCAAATGAAGCCATATTCAAGAAACTTCAACTAGATAAACTTAAAAACCTATATTATTTTGTAAAACTCTAATTACTATGTATTTAATAATTTCAAAATTGAAAAACTATTTTAAAGTTAGCTAACGTTTTAATGACTTGGTTGTGTCTGCTTTTTGCTGGAAAGCATGTGAACATCTGGTTGCAGCATGGAGGTCCCAGTTTCAGCTGATCCTCTATACGGTGTCAGTCATCTGTGACCTAAGGGCGTCCTGATTTGGGTTGGGTAGGAGAATGCAGATTTGCAGAAGTAAGTGGTTAAAAAGCAAGAAAGCATTTCCAGCATGGTGTGGGTGTTCACCACATTTTTCCCCATTTCAATTGAATCTTTGTCAGCAACAGTGACTTTACAATGTCATCTGCTGAGAGCTCAGTCAGTTCCATGTGA
>CAUYRH010004001.1:0-20580 GCA_963574655.1 Perodicticus potto
TTTCTTTCTTTCTTTCTTTCTTTCTTTCTTTCTTTCTTTCTTTCTTTCTTTCTTTCTTTCTTTCTTTCCTTCCTTCCTTCCTTCCTTCCTTCCTTCCTTCCTTCCTTCCTTCCTTCCTTCCTTCCTTCCTTCCTTTCTTTCTTTCTTCTTTCCTTCCTTCCTTCCTTCCTTCTTTCCTCCTTCTTTCCTTCCTTCCTTCCTTCCTTCCTTCCTTCCTTCCTTCCTTCCTTCCTTCCTTCCTTCCTTCCTTCCTTCCTTCCTTCCTTCTCTCTCTCTTTCTTTCTTCTATCATCTATCTGTTATTGAATTTGTCTACCTAGCTATTATCTATCTATTTTAAGGAATTGATTACAGAGGCCAGAAACTCCATCGGGAGGGCTGGCAAGCTTGAGACCCAGGAGAGGTGATGGTGGCGTGGAGGGTGGAAACAGACTGTTGGAAGATTTCCTCTTGCTCAGGGAGGCCAATCTTTTTGTATTATTCAGGACTTTAAGTGATTAGAAGAGGCCCAACCACATTAGGGAGTGCCATCTGCTCTGCCCAAAGTTCGCAGATTTAAATGTTAATCTCATTCAAAAACATTCTCTAAGTCGACACATAAAATTAACCATCACAGTCAGCAAGGCTGGCAGTCAGGAAGAAGAGTAACAAGCAGAGGAAGGAAGAACAGGATGAAAGCTGGAAGCTGCCAGTGTTTCTACGTGTATCCTGGATTGCACCTAACAGTGATGGTCTTCAAAGTGTAATAGCTGCCACGTCCACTTCCAAATCTTGCTCAAGTTTCTCAGAAGGGGTTTCTGGGAGTCGCAGTGGTGCCAGCAGCCTGGTTGACCTAATATCAAATTACACAGTCCACCCCTTATCAACTTGGCATCCATGCATACCTTCCTAACCTAAATTTAACTTTGTTTCTTTGTTTCTTTCTTTCTTTTTTTTTTTTTAGAGACAGAGTTTCACCTTGGTAGAATGCCGTGATGTCATAGCTCACAGCAACCTCTAGCTCTTCGGCTTCGGTGATTCTCTTGCTTCAGCCTCCCAAGTAGCTGGACTACAGGCTTCCGCCACAATGCCTGGCTACTTTTTATTGCAGTTTGGCTGGGGCTGGGTTTGAATCTGCCACCCTCCATATGTGGAGCCAGCACCCTACTCACTGAGCCACAGGTGCCGCCCTAAATTTAACTTTCGAACATGATGCAACTCTCCCTCAAACAACTTAAAACCTGCTAATCTTCTCACCTGTAAGGAATACAAAGTCTCATTTGTCACTTAATCCATCTCTGATTATTGCTTTAAGGAGATTTATTGATTACCCTTTAAGGAGATGCTAGTACCCCATAATTCTATTATATCCTTCATTATCTTGTAACTTAAATACTAAGATTTATGGCTAAACAGTGATTAATACATTTGATGATAGATACAATGAGAGAGGGAGAAGAAAGGAAAAAACAGTGGTTGATGTACACACAAATATTCATATCAAAGTAAGAAAAACCAGCCAAAATTCCTGTAGTCTTTTTCTTTTTTATAACTGGTCGGGTGGGCCTAACTGGTGATCACAATTTTCTCCTTCTTCTCCTTTGTCTAGCTGGTCACAGTTCTTGCCTGGTAAGATGACCAAACTTTTATTCCATGATATATAATAATTATGTAACCAACTATAACTTCAACCAACTGTAACTTTCTGCAAAGTGTTTTCCCTCAGTGATCAGATTGTTCAACTGTTCTATGAGACCTGTGGCTGATAGCAGCATGGCAAGACTAGTGAATACCCTATATGTGAGCTTGTTGTCATATTTTATTTGATGGAAAATGATCTTGCAGGTTGGAAGCAAGGCTCTGTGAAATACTATAATAATTAAGACATTTTCTGAATCTACAAGTATTTTATTCTGGCAGAAGCATTGTGGGCAGGAAGGCAAATTCATATGCAGACTAAGTATCTATTCCAGTGAGAGTGAACCACTAGGCCTCTTCCATGAAGCTTCCAGATGACTAGGTGATTTTCCCAGGGAGGGAGGCTACACCAGGCCTCCATGTTGGGTTTTGCTGCTGGCAGCCTGAGTACTCATCAGTGCTTGGATCAGATCCACTTTACTGAACTTATGTATAACTTTCAACCCTTTCACTAGAGCTGACTGATTAATGACGTGATTGAGCAAGAACTGGGGTGACTCAGGAAAGAGTCACATAGTATCTACATAACAGGTCATCTGTAAACTTTATTACTGAGATCCTCCCCTCCTGAGGTTTCTCTTATAGTCACATGGAATCCAAACATCTTCACATTTTGCTTCCTACATTCAGAGAGCTCCAGTTATGTAATTCTTCTCAAGAATTATCTTGTTGCCATTTTAAAAATCATGTTTCTTCCAAAACTTTGTCCATCTAGCCCAGCCTTTGGCTACTTCCCATAAATCAGCATAACTCTCTTATCTACCAGGAGAATTTCACTTCTCTTTGTTCTTCAGACCACTCCTGAGTGCAGCTGTGGTGCTAGTTGTCTCTTTTTAGGTGATGTTGGTAAATCATGCAGAATCGTCTATAAATCGGGCTTAAAATTTTTGTTCTTCAGTTAACTGCTTATGAGGAACTTTGTATACGGCCATATCTATTGCTGCATGAGAAGCACCCATTAAGCTTAAGATAACGAGTTTGTTGGCTTGCTATTCTATGGGTTGGGAACTTGGAAAGTGCATAGTGGACACTGCTTGCCTCTGCTCCATGGGATGCTTCTTGGGGCTGGCCCCTTCCAGATGGCTTGACTGGGGTGATGAGTCTGGGGCCTCATTTGTTTCTCCTTCCTGTCCTGTTCCTTTACATTCCTTTTCCAGAAGAAGAGTTATGCTACTTCCATGGCTGCTCAAGGCTCCTAGTAGCCATCAAGTAGAGCTGTTAGGCCTTCCTCAGAATCAGCTTTAGAGCAGGCAGAGTGTCACCTCCACGACTTCTATTGTTTATTAAGCAAGATGGGCCCCACATTGACTGAAGGAAGCAGGTATGAATATTGGGAGGCATTATCATTTGAGAACTGCTACAACTGTACATACTTTCACGATTTCTTAAAAGAAAATTTGGTTACTTATTATGAAAATAATAAGTAGTGTACATACTTTCATGATTTTTTAAAAGAAAATTTGGTTACTTATTATGAAAATCTTGGCAACACCTCTATAGCCTATAATTTAGAGACAGATGCATTACACATAGAGCGATATTTAGGGTTTCTTCTAATGTCAGGCTCTGGAAATACATGGATAGTGGTAGCTATTGGGTAAAAGATGAATTTATTCTCTTATTTCTCTGTTGGGAATGTTTCTGGACAGGTAAAGGAAAC
The DNA here is from genome assembly GCA_963574655.1 of Perodicticus potto. Lineage (NCBI taxonomy): Eukaryota > Metazoa > Chordata > Mammalia > Primates > Lorisidae > Perodicticus > Perodicticus potto. The sequence continues at coordinate 3,338 of CAUYRH010004001.1, forward strand.
ATCCCCAGCCATAGTCAATTTGTTTCTCCTGTACTGTTTTCAAACCTCTAGAATAAACTTGTTGGCAAGGCACTGTTGGCTGCCCCAAACTGCTGAATGATATCCTAAAATATAATCTCATGTTTTTCTTTCTTTCACTTCTTTTGATGCTGCCATTCTTTGACCATTTTAACTAAGCCCCAAATCTTAGGCTGTCAGTCAAGGGAAGACCAACAAGGACACAGTGTGAACAAAGAGTCAAGTTCTTGGCTTTTAGTTCTAAAATAAGCTTTCAAAATTCTGGGTAGAGATGATAGTTTGAAAACCATAACATTTTACACTTGTAAAGTCTGAACTTTTAAGAGGTAGATAGAGGTTCGTGTGAGGCATTAAGGCAGCTATTGCTTAGAGTGTATATCATAAATAACAGAATAGGAGATGTGAGATGACCTAGAGCAGTTTCCCCCCAAAAGGTTAAGTGTAGACACTTTGGAAAATTGTTTGGCGGTTTCTAATGAAGTGAAACATATATCTACCCCATGACCCAGTGAGTCTACATCTAGGTATTTGCTCAAGAGAAGTAAAAATATATGTCCAAAAATATTTGTGTGGGTAATGTCCATAGAAGTTTTATTCATTATAGAAAAGAAAGTGGAAATAACCCAAATGTCCATTAGGTGATGGGATAAGCAAACTTTGGAATTTTCATGTAATGTACTACGATGGAACAAAGTACTGATACACGCAACATCATGAATGAATCTCAAAGACACAATGCTGAGTGAATGAAGCCAGACCCCAAAGAGCACACATTGCTTGATTTCATTGATGTGAAATTCCAGAACACATAAAACCAATCTGTGGCAATAGAAATCACAACAATGTTTGCCTGGGAGTGGTGGTTGACTATGGAGAGGCATAAGAAAAATTTCTGAAGTGATGGACTATTCTGCATTTTGGTAAGAAAATGGATTACAAGGCTGTACGCATATGGTAAAACTAATTTAATTATTTATTATGCTATCTGTAAATTATACTTCGATACAATAAATGGGCCATAAAAGTTCATCCAGCTAGTGTGAGGAAGAGATCTGGAATGCAAGTATACAAGGTCAGACAATTAAGTTTGTGAACTCATTCACTGCTGAATATCACCATGGTCACCTGTGAAGTGCTGCCCTTGGGAAGCTATGCACTGATGCCAGTGCCTAGTCCACCCTTCAAAGCACTTTTTCCAGGATGAGTTTGTGAACCTAATTGTCAGACTTTGTCCAATGATGTTCTGATGGCCATTCCTAAAAAGAATTTCAGAATTGCTTTGAAGAGTGCACTAGGTACTGGTATCTGCGCATAGCTTCCCAAGGGCAGGACTGAGAAGGTGACGGAGTGATATTCAGCGGTGAGGTATGTAGCCCTTTTTCTAGAATAAGTTCATGAACTTAATTTTTCAAACTTGTACATGGTCGTGCATATGGTTTGGATACTAGTGAGTTCTAGAGATACCTCTGAGTCTCCCCAGCCTTGCTGACTACACTTCTTTCCTCTCACACCGAGAATGTCCAGCTTGGCATCTGAGACCAGACTGCTAAGGGGTCCAGGTGATGAGCTGAGAGAGCTCCATAGAGTCTAGAGCTCCCTGTGTGTGAGATTAGCAGAGAAAGGCCATTGAGAGTCACTCAATACCTTTGTGCAATGCCCTCTTTCCCATCAGAGGTGGGCTGTGGCATTTCAGGACAGTGCGAGTGGGCTGAATGTAAGCTTGGGTTGGGAGTGGGGACAGAGTCAGCTGGGGATGACTCCTGCCCTCTTTCCCATCAGAGGTGGGCTGTGGCATTTCAGGACAGTGTGAGTGGGCTGAATGCAAGCTTGGGTTGGGAGTGGGGAGAGAGTCAGCTGGGGATGACTCAATTGCCTCTTGAACTGGTGCTAGGACAATGCCCCAACTTAAGTCACTTTCAGGGAGAAAGAGGATGGGGAACAGAGGTGGGAATTGACTGAGTTTAAATCTTGAGTCACCACTTTTTAAAATGACAGTGATTGCATTTACCTTGAATGACATGGTTAGGTGTCTCAATTACCAGAGAGAAATAGGCTCTAAGGAGCCAGGTTGATTTCAGTAAAAGAGAATGAGTAAAGCTGCATTTCAGACCATGGAATGTCTTACTCATGACACTTGGGGAGAGATGCTCTCCCTCAGTGGATGCTCGGAGCCATTTAAAAGAATCCTTCTCTTTCCCTCTCCCAATAAACATTAATAACTTAAGGCAATAATTGTGAAAAGGAAATTCTACAGCACCCACTGGGGGTAATGCAAGCTCAACTGAGATAGCAGAGAAGAAGTTCAGACATCCAATTGACAAGATTTAAAAAATTAAGATGCAGTGACATTTAGAAATATGAAATTACCTATGGAAAAGGATTCTTGAAATTATATACCAAAAGATGTTTTTTTTTCCCTCAAGGACAAATGGCATCTGGTGGGGAAAAAAACACAATTTGAAAATGAAAAGTGAAAATTACTTTTTAAGCAACGTTTTATAGGTTCTTGAATACAGTTTACTTGATACTTTGATACTTTTAGTTATTTGCTTTGATGGACAATTCATTTGGTAATTTTGAATAATTTGTCAATACCAAAGCCTTCACTTACTTATGGAAAAACAACCTGTTCATCAGGGCAAGGGAAGGCCCCAGTTAGTGAGCTTATAAAACAATTAACATTATTCAGAGAATGTTAGTTAATGACATGGAAATAGAGAAATCTTAGTTCCTGGGAAGCTAAGTAGGGTCTTTTATTTTGATTGCATTTTCTTAGCCCAATTCATTCATTGCTTTGAGTTTCTCTTACTGAATCCTTTATTATTTTTCTAAATTGAGATAGTTTTCTTCTGAGAATCTCGTATGAGTGCTTGAATTACCTTTCAGGCAAAATGCAGTGAATCATGGCATTTTAAGCACTGCAAGAACATGAAGTTTCCAGAAAGTGAACAAGTTGTGTTGTTCAGGGACTGTTAGGCATTGACTGCTCTCATGCCCTGCAGGAGAAATGAAACTTGCTGGTGTTGAGTTAGATTCACGAACCAGGTGAGCTTGATATTTGTAAACATTTTATTAAATGGAGTACACAGATATTGTAATGTAAATGCTTCTGAAATGATGATATAAGCCATGTGTATAAAAGGGCAAAGGCTTGGCAGTTTTCTAGATTCACCAAGACCTGACTTTGAGCAAAATAAACCAATCATGGTTACATGCCCTCCATTGGGTATTTTGGGGTGAAATACATGACAGCTCCCCTCCACCCCACCATATACTTTCAATAAGATTTGAATTCTTGCTGACATAGAGTGGGAACACAATCTAATTTCACAGTGGGGTGTGTGTTTGTGGTTACTTCCCATATGTGTGTGTGTATAATATACATATATGTGTGTGTATAGATTGCCAAGAAATTTGTAAAATCTTTGGAAAGGTTTTACTTCTCCTTTGCAGAAAGAAACATTTTTTAAAATAGGCAAGTTCTAAGTTTTCAGTGACAAAATTTTCAACATAATCCAAGGATGTAGGCTTGTTGTTCAATAACTCGCTGTTGTTCTTTGGTTGGCTTAACTTCAGCAGTGCAGGGAGATTTTGGTTTTGGTGGGAAAGAACCTTTTGAGAAAGAAGAGCTGGTATAAATATCATTACTCTGACTAAGTCATGGCCCCTCCTGAATTTATGTGTAAGTCCTAAACTCCATTGTGATTGTATTTGGAGATGAGTGTTTTTTAGTTGGTGATTAAGGTTAAATGAGGTCATAAAGACCCTCATCTGACAGGATTACTTTGCTTATAAGATATAAGAACAAAGGCAGAAAGTCACTGTCTATAAGCCAAAAAAGCCTCAGAATGAAATCTACCTTTCTGGCACCTTGACTTTGGACTTCCCCAGCCACCAAAGTGGTGATTTCTGTTGTTTAAGCCACCTGATCTATGGTATTTTGTTGTCACAACTTGGGAAGACTGATCAATTACTGAGCGCTAACTTGCATATTTTTTGAGTCTCACAAATTATATATGCTTGATGAGCTGTTAAACAGTCAGATGTTTTCCAATCACACACACATACACACAAATGTGCACGCATACACACACACACATATACACCCCCCCACCCCCCACACACTGCTAGTACTAACCTTCCGAAGTTGAAGGAAGAGTTTTCAGACAGAGGGATTAGCATGTGTAAAGTCTTTCAGGAAGAAGGGAACCTTCTAGGAACTGAGAAGAAACCAGTGTGGCTAGAGCAGAGTGAGGGAGAGAAATGAGGAAGGAAAGCAGTCCAGGGAAGGGAAGGGTGCCTGAGACCGTGGCTGTGGCAGGAGGACCCCAGATCAAGAGCTATAACCCTTTCACAAAGCCCATGCAAGATATGAGGTTCAGGCAGAAGGGCTGCTTTCAGGTGGACGAGACCCTGCTTGTATAATAAGATTGGAGGGAAGTATTGAGGGATATCCTTATCCAGAAAAATCTAGCTGTGATGCTCAGCATCTGTTAGTGGTTCCTGTCATTCTATCACTAAAGGATCCTTTATCTTTCAAGTACCTTTGCTTTGTCTGGGAAGAGGTTCCTGCCTCCTTAAGTACAGATAACCTTAGCAGCATATCCCATTAAACCTATGACAGTTAACACCATGGCATGAATTAGTTTATCAGATCACGCCACCTGATAGCTGGAGAGCAGCAGCTTATTAGAGAGATAGGCTGTGGGCTCTGCTTGTATTATTTTTAGCTCTGAAATTTGCTGCTTTAACATCACCTATTCTTTTGTTTGAGTATTTCTGGTGTTCTCTTTTCCTGTCTCCCCACCTACATCCACCCATTCTCGAACTGCTGATTTTTCCCATTGGCCTGGGAAAAATCTGTCTACTTTGGCTTCCTGGTGTTACTCTCCACTGCATACAGCCAGGGCTCCACCATGCCCTCCTTTCTGCCCACCACCATGGTCATGCAGACTCTGTGTTTGGTCGACCAAATCACATGCTTTGTCTGCTGCAACTCTGTGGTTTCTGAGACTCACTGAGTTAAAAAAAAAACCTCATGAGAGTTGCCCACTGCTGATAAAATGTTCCAGCTATACCATTATCCTTTTTTCCAAATTTTATTTCATTGTTTAGCACAAAGCCTCTTCTCTAGGCTTCTTGGCCAATGGCAGAGAAGTGGCCCATGCTTTAGAGTCATAGTCTTGTGTTCAGAGCCCACTCTACTTCTTACTTACAGTTGTGCTGTCTTGGCCAAGCTGTTTAGCTTCTCAGAACTTCAGCTTCCTCATCTAAATAGGTTCAACAAAACAGGTTTAATAAAACCTGTTCACCTGTTAAAAGTTTGAATGAGATTAGTTGTACAGTGTTTGGTACTGAGAGTAGTCTGATAACAGAGGATCAAGAAATGCAGGCTAATTTCCTTCTTCCTCTCCAATGCTCAGAGAGCAGGTGCCACATTTGTATAAAATTCAGGTTCCAAAGAACATTATCACCACCTCTTCAGAGGAAGCCAGGCCTAACCCTAGCTGTGAATCCTTTGGGATTGTTGATGTCAGAGCAGAAGGTCACATGGCTTCTTCCTTGCTGTGATAGCCAAGTTCTTCAGAGATGTGTCTTATCTCGGGTCACAGCAAATCATGTTGCAGCCTCCTAAATTCAAGGAGCACAGCTAGATCTGCCTCTCCCCTTGTCCAAGGCCAAAGTTCATGCTGAATTTAATCAGGACTAAAGTCGGATCAGGAATAAACAGCCAGTAAGCTATGTGTGTGACAACTAATAAATACATTTTTCAGCGTAACTCTGTTGTCTAAAGAGGAAAACAGCAATAGGAAAAAAAGGAAAAATAATTAATGGCTTTGAATAGAAAATGATTCCAATGTAATGAGACTGCTGATGACACATAGGCCAGAAAGATTAATTTAAGAGACATTTCTCCATTTCTTCTGATTAAGTATCAAAGATAAAGTACAATTAAAACTATATAGGCAACCTTTTATGATAGCTGAATGATCAACTTTACATTGTTTTCTAATGCAAGAAGGGAGGAATTTGAAGAGAAAGCTTGAAAAAAAGTTGAATTAAGCAAGTGGTTATTTAGTACCTACTAATAATATGTCTTGAACAACCTCTAGGTTAGAGTAAATGAAGAGGCAGAAGGCAAAACTCTGTTGAGGTAGACAGTGGATGCCCTTGAATTTAGCTGTTGCAGTCAGGAGATGTTAGAAAATGGGAAAGAGGAAGGAGCCACAGGCAGCTTGGAGAAACTGGTGAGACGTTTTGGATCAGATTTCAGAAGGGAGGAAGATCCATCCTTCCTTCCTTCCTTCCTTCCTTCCTTCCTTCCTTCCTTCCTTCCTTCCTTCCTTCCTTCCTTCCATCCATACTTCCCTTACTTCCCTTCCTTACTTCCTTTCTTCCTTCTTTCCTTTTTTTGTATATAGAGTCTTACTTTGTTGCTCTTAGTAGAGTGCTATGGCATCATGGCTCACAGTAACCTCCAATTCCTGGGCTCAAGAGATCCTCTTGTCTCAGCCTCCCAAGTAGCAGGGTCTACAGATGCCTACCACAACACCTAGCTAGTTTTTAGAGATGGGGTTTTGCACTTGCTCAGGCTGGTCTCAAAACTCCTGACCTCCAGCAATCCACCCCTCTTGGTCTCCCAGAGCTCTAGGATTATAGGTGTGAGCCACAGTGCCCAGCCCTCTACACATTTCTTAGAATGATTCATTTAGTCCCTATGACACATTCTTAGATTCTCAGACCTGCAATCTCTTCATCTAACTTTCTACTTCATGTGATGTTTGATTTCATGTGTCAACTTGATTGGGCTTAATGGATGCCCAGATAGCTGATAAAATGTTATTTCTGTGTTGTCTCCACACAATAGAAAAAAGGGTTTCCAGAAGAGGTTAGCATTTGAATCATAATAATAAAGACCAAATTAAACATGGACCAAATTAAAAAAAAAATCACCCTCACAAGTGTGGGTGGACACCAGTCAACCTTTGAGGTTCTGACTAGAACAAAAAGGCAGAGGAAGGCAAATTAGCTCTTTCTGTTTGAGCTGAGACATCCATATTCTTCAAATCACCAGCCAGACCAGAGACATCAGGGCTCCTAGTTCTAGGGTCTTTGGACTAAGTCTTATGTACCATTGGCTCCCCTGGTTGTCAGGCCTTTGTAACTCAGACTGACTTTCACCACTAGAGTTCCTGCTTCTCTATTTTGCAGATAGCATATCCTGGGACTTCTTGGCCTCTGTAATTGCAAGGGCCAATTCTCATAATAAATAAATAAACAAATTAATTATTTTCCCTTGTTCCCCTAATATACCTCCATGGATCTCTGTTTTTTTATTTGAAAATTAGAGACAGTAATTTTAAACTTCTAGAGTTGCTATAAAGATTATGAGACAATGAACCAAAAACCCTTAGCACAGTGTCTGCTATTGTGTAAGCCTTTATACGAATGCCTGTTATACGAATATTTCTTTAGTCACATGTCCAAGGACTTCCATGACCTGTCTCACCTTGCATTCAGCTGTGTCGGTCATACCTCCCTGAGGGCTCTGGCACAGCCAGGCGGCCTCCCCAGCTGTACTCAATTTTTTCTGGTACAGTATGTTCTCCCCTCCCTAGTCTCAGTCCCTATGCCTCAAGGTGACATAGAACACTATCAGAAAAATCTCAGGAGATTTTGTGACCCCCCCCATCACACCATGTTAATAGGTGATGCCTTTGTCTATGCCTGAGCGAAGCCCCAGGTACCTTTGTGAGACCTGGTATCTTTCTGGGTTTTCAACCTTTGGCAACTTATGTCCCAAAGGAAGGAGATAGAACATGTTCAGATGCATTTCTGGTTTAGTATTTTCAAATGCATTTCTTTTAGTGTTTTCTAAAGAAATATAACCAACAATATGTATATATGTAGAAAGAGATTTATTATAAGAAACTGCTCATGCGATTATAGAGGCTGACAAGTTTCAAGATATGTGGGGTAGGTTGGCAAGTGGAGGCCCAGGAGAGCCAATGGCTTGGTTCCAGTCTGAGAACCAGGAGGGTCTGTGGTGTAGTTCCAGCCTGAAGGCTAGCAGGCTTGAGACTCAGAAAGAATATGTTTTAATTTGAGTCTGAAGGTAGGAAAAAAAATCATGTCCCAGTTGGAAGGCAGTTAAAAAGGAGGAATTCCCTCAAATGTTCTATTAGACTTTCAAATGATTAGATGAAGCCCACCCATATCAGGAAGGGCAATGTGCTTTAGCCAGTTTATTAATTTCAGTGTTAGTCACATCCAAAAATACCTTCATAAAAACACCAATAAAAAATATGTAACCAAATATTTGGGCATCTTATGGCCTGGTTAAGTTTCCTCACCCCTCCAGTAAACTCATATTTTCCCCAAAGCCTCGAGTTATTTAAATTTTGCCCACCAGTTGGGGTGAGTTTTATCTAAGGGGTAGGAAGGGAAGAATGGGATAAGGAGGGAATGGCAGAAGTAATTAATAGTAATTGTCATCTTGTTTCTTGTCAAACTCAAGTACTTGGTAAAAAGAAACAAGGAGGATGCCATTATGCAAATATGTGGTTGCTCTATTCATCTTGAGATGACAATACCAGAGCAGAGAATGGTGACATTTCTGCTAGTCAGTTACATGAGCATCTGTTCATTACATGTCCCTATTTGTAATCCTTGGCCTCAGCAACATCAAGCCTCTGCAATCTTTTTTTTTTTTTAGAGACAAAGTCTCACTTTGTCCCCCTCAGTAGAGTGCTGTTGCATCACAGCTCACAGCAACCTCCAGCTTTTGGGCTTAGGTGATTCTCTTGACTCAGTCTCTCAGTAGCTGTGACTACAGGTGCCTGCCACAATGCCCAGCTATATATATGTATATATATATATTTTTTTAATTTTATTTTTTTTTATTGTTGGGGATTCATTGAGGGTACAAGAAACCATGTTACACTGGTTGCATTTGTTGGGTAAAGTCCCTCTTACAATCGTGTTTTGCCCCCCCAAAAGGTGTGGCACACACCAAGGCCCCAAGACCCCACCCCCCTCGCTCCTTCCTTCTCTCTGCTCTTCCTTTCCTCACCCCTCCCTCATTCTTTCTCTCTCTGCTCTCCCCTTTACCTAGAATTTCTAATGGTTCTTTTAATATTTTGAAGCAGGTCGTGGGGGAGTTGGCAGCTCTTCAAGTCCTTCAGCGTGCAACGGATGGAACCGCAGATGTTTCTGAGCACGAAGAACAGCTGCCCACCTATTATGTGCCCGCTGACACCATCAGAGGAGAATTTCCATCTTCTGACCCCACTTTGGAAACTGTCAGGCTGTCAATATCTGTAAATGGCTGAACAATTTCTGTGCCAAACACTACTTCAACTAGAAGAAAAGTGTCGGTCTTCCAGCTCAGGAGCACCTGTGATGCTTGGCACCCCACCTGGCATGGCTGCTTTGGGAGATAATGGAGTGCCACCTGCCCTCCTGCGTCACAGCCTCTCTGTGGGCACACACCATTGTCAGAGATGCCAGCTCACCGACAGGCGTCTCATTGCAGCTGCACCAACTTCCTCAGAACCCGGGTCTTGAGTCACGGGCTGTTCAAGAGGATTGGTCAAGAAATAGAAACAGAAAATGGATTATTTTCTATCACACCAAAGTTGGCTGGCTTTCAAGGCAAGTGCTTTTAAGACAAATGCTTGATTAGGCTGTGGGCACAAGTTTCTCAGCTTTTTGCTCATTCTCAGAGCAATTTGACAGGGACATCAAACAGGGCTTGGCAGTGCTTTGGAACCATCTCAATGAGGGAAATTCAAAGCCCTGTATTCACCATTATAGATTTTGTGAAAACCCCAAAATTTGTTTGGTCAAATTGCCAGGCTATGAGAGAAGGTTGGAGATAACCCAGTGGAAATGTTTAACCCTGGGAGAAGACTTCTGCAGGCTGGCATGGAGAGAAATATGCAGATGTGTGATTGAAATTTACTTTCCCTGTTATGACAAATTTATACGCTGTTTTTCTTTGATGCAGCACCAGAGTAGCAGGCAGTGTTGGCAGCTGTATCCAAACCCTGATACCACCTTGGCATGGCCATCCCCCATTTCTTCATGCTTACCTGCTTCCTGTTCAGACTGCAAGCTCGTGGGCACTGGAGTCACCTTGCACCTATGGAGGGCCAGGAGCGCCTGGAAGCTTATCTCTCTCAGCCTTCCTGCACACCAATTGCTGATAGGTTTAGGCACCTGTTATGGACTAAATGTTTGTGCACCCCACCAGTTCATATGTTGAAACCTAACCCCTCCTTCATTATGTAACTATATTTGGAGATAGAACTTTTAGAAGGTAATTAGGGTTAAATGAAATATTATGAGTGGGGTCCTGATCCTGGATTAGCGTCCAACCCACGACCTGCTTCAAAATATTAAAAGAACCATTAGAAATTCTAGGTAGATGGCAAAAGCACCTCTTTGTTTTCTTTGCCTACGTCAAATCACAGTTGCTCAGGAGCTGAGGAAGGAGGATGGTTTGAGCCCAGGAGTTGGAGGCTGCAGTGAGCTATGATTATGCCACTGCACTCTAACCTGGGTGACAGAGCAAGACACTGTCTCTAAAAAAAAAATCTTAACAAAGAGTTGGAATTACTCTCATAAGCTTTTGTCTTGAAGTCTCCTATAGCTCGGGAAATAGGATTCCGGCAGAGCTGAGTGTCCTAGAAATGGTTGAGTTGGTTTGTGTTGGGCAGGGGGAGAGGGGAGACGGGAGGAATGCCAGTTCTTACCTGCCTCAGTCTGGAAATGGTGTGCATTATTGATGCTCATGCCCATTGGCCAAAACTAATCACATGACTGTAATAAAATCACAAGGGTTATTGGGAGATGGAGGATGCACATGGGATATTTGAGGAGCTGCAGCTTGTTCTGGCAGAGGTGTTGCCCCTTACATAGGACTTAGGTTATAAAGGCCGCAAAAAGGCAAACACTTCATATGGCTCATGTTGCCTTTGAAAATCTCTTAGGAAGGTAACCTTAATATTAAGAGTTGTAGACTCTTATATTGTCTTTCATTACAGACAAACAATAATACAAAAGTATCTTCCTCCGTCATTTTCAGGCCCTAAATAATAAATGTTTCTAAAGCTTTTGCTAATAAAATAACCCTAAAATTTGAATGTAGTTTTGTGAGTTTCAATGAGAAGGCATATTATTTGGCTTGAATAAAATGCTGAATCAGATTCCAGAACTTTTCTTCCTCTAAGACCCCAATAAGAGAGTGAAAAGTCAAAACAAGGACTGGGAGAAGATATTCGCATTACATGCAGTCTCCAAGGACTTGTGCTGAGAATACATATATAAAGAATTCCCACAAATCAATAAGCCAGATAGGTGACTAAATAACAAAGGGTCAAAGGACTCAACCTGGCACTTCAGAAAACAAAGATGACAAGGTGACCAATAGACTCAGGGCCTGTAGCTGAGGCCTATCTCTGTGATAAAATTTATGCCTCAGGACTCCCTACTGATTCAGTCTGAGTTTGGGACTTCACCCGTTATTACATCCTCATTTAGCTCAGCAGTTAGGGCACTGGCCACATACACGGGGGCTAGTGGGTTAGAGCCCAGCCTGCCAAACAACGATGACAACAACAACAATAACTGGGTGTTGTGGCGGGCACTTGTAGTCCTAGCTATTTGGGAGGCCGAGGCAACAGAATTTCTTAAGCCCAAGAGTTTGAGATTGCTGTGAGCTGTGATACCATAGCACTCTACCGACCACGATATGGTGAGACTCTGTCTCAAAATAAAAAAAAGAAAAGAAAAAGTGACCAATAAGTATCAAATAGGGTACTCAACACCATTACTGATCAGAGAAATACATGTTAATTATATCTCCCTCAGATTGGCTATTATTAAAAGGATTTACAAAACTCTGTGGTATCCACATAACAAAAACTTTTGTACCTGCTTAATATTTTAAGTTTTAAAAAAAGTGCTTACAATAAATACTAAGTGTTGGGGACGATGTGGCGTGACTAGGATGCTCATATGCTGTTGGTGGCAGTGCACATTGGTATAACTACTTTGGAAAACTGTTTGGGGACTACAAGAGTGACTTCTGGCACTGGATTGGTTGGGCTCAGTTCATGCCAAGTTGAGGGATGGGTTATTCTGCTCCACATTTGTTAATTCCCGGGTTAAAGGCAAAGGAACTCACTCCCCAGGGCATGCTCTTCTGGCAGAATAATGGCACACAAGAGGTAAACTAAATCATGCTGGCACATTTATGTCTGTTCACCCCTGCTAACGTCTCATATGCCAAAGCGAGTCCTATGACCAAGCCCAGAATCAATGTGGTGGGGAAACATACTCCATACACAGTGAGAGGGCACAATCACATGCAAAGAGTGTAGTTGTAATGAATGTATTGATTTCTAAGCACTGCAGTACTATCCACCATAGCTCTCATGGTGAGGTTACAGGAGAGAGGGAGTGCCACCCAGTGAGTGGCAGAACTGAGAGATAGAGAGAGGATGTGAGTTCTGATTGGCATCTTTGTCAGACCTGGATCCAGCTATGCTCAGAGCCAGATTTAATCACTGGATATCCCAGAGTCACCAGTGGATAGATCCCCTTCCCCTGTTCCTTTTTGATTACACTATTTTGAATTAGGATACTATCCCTGTCACCACGAGTCCCAATACCAATTTCCTTCACAATAAATTAGAGTGCCAATTTCCCCTCATCAACAACAGCACTGGGTGTTTAGTCTTTTCTTTTCTTTTTTTTTATTTTTTTTGAGACAAAGTCTCATTATGTCACCCTCGGTAGAGTGCTGTGGTGTCACAACTCACAGCAACCTCAAACTCTTGGGCTTAAGTGATTCTCTTGTCTCAGCCTCCCAAGTAGCTGGGATTACAGTTGCCTGCCACAACGCCGGCTATTTTTTGTTGCTGTTGTCATTATTGTTTAGCTGGCCTGGACTGGTTTGAACCTGCCACCCTTGGTGTATGTGGCTGGTGCCGTAACCATTGTGCTACGGCACTGAGCCATGGGTGTTTAGTTTTTGCCAATTTTTGAAGCAAAGAATGGTACCTTATTTCAACTTCACTTATTTACCAGTAATGTTAAAAATTATTCATATTCTTGCTGGTCATTTGCTTTTCCCTTTTGTGAACTAAATTTAGCTTACTTTTAGAATGTGACAATTTTTCAGGCTGAAGTGGGCTTGCAAGAAGGATACATTTCCCCCAAGTGTTTTTTGTGTGCTGAAATGGTTTTGGCTGTTGATTAAAATATCCCTCCAGGCTGCCTTAATGTAGTCGATGTTTCCTGTTGAAATGAGCACAGAATGACATGTCACCTTTCCCAATCAGCCTCAATGAATGCTATTTTGGGTTAGAGAGCTAGAGTAAGAAAAGACAGAGGGTGAGACAGCTGTCACAAGATCTCCAGAAAGAAGCATCAAATTTCACCATTTTATGGTAAATGCTCTTTGGAAGCCTGACACTTTCCCAAGTGAAACCTGAGGCTAGTAAGAGAATTTGCCCATTATAAAAGACTGAATATTTGAATCCAACTAATTTCCAGGAGAAGGGAAGAGTACAGAAGGAGGGAAAGTTTTAGGAAGGTATTCATTGTCTTTTGAAGAATGGAGAGATAACTTAGTAATCTGGGCAGTTAGTTTCTAACTCTCAGGAGAGGCAAGGGAGTGGATCGGTTTAAACCCTTGTTCCTAAAATTTTGATTTGTGGCCTAATGGCACCAGCCTTACCTGAGAGCGTTCTACAAATGCAGAATTTCAGTCTCTCTCCAGGATCTTCTTAATCAAAACTTTGTCCCTAGGCTTTGGAACATTAAGTGCCAACTTGGCTTTCAATTCTGTTTGCACTACTTGTTGGCTTTGGGATTGTGGGCAAAATATTTAAGCTTCTCTGAGTCTCAGTTATCTTATTTGTGAAATGGGAATAATAATAGTCACCAATTTATGGGGTTATAGTAAAGATTAAGTGAACTAGTCTATATAAGGGCAAGGGTTATGATGCTACAGCAAAGACGCCCCCCAACTGCAGTGGTTTGCGGGGGGCAGATGACTACTTCTCTTTCACGTAATAGTTGGCCATGAGCCACCCAGCTCGGCGGGGCAGAGTTATTCCCCACACAGTCTTTTGGGGATACTGTTTCTTCTTTCCTGTTGCTCTGTTATTATTTAGGGCACTGTCCTGTGACTGTGTCCCAGGAACATCGACATTCCAGTTCTTGGGCCAGCAACTCATCATTTTGGCTCACATTTCATTGATAAGACCTCACCATCAGGCTACCCGCAGCACCAAGAGAGGCTGGGAGATGTCATCACCAGCTGGGTGTCCCTGTGCCCACTCTAGAAGTCTCTACTGCTCCTGGGTCAGGTGTTGCTAACAGAGGCTGGCTCGGTGAATTTTAGTTTCTCTGATGTATCATTTTTACTAGATTATTTCTCAGTCTGGAGGTACTTTCAACCTTGACCCTGCCACACAGCTAGTAGACAGGCATGATATATCACTGCCTCTGCTATTTAGCTGAAGTGATTATCCTGTTCTTTCTAATTACCTGGTTGGGGAACTGCTAGCACTGCAGCTGGGACTGGGACTCGGACTCAGCAGCAGGGGCGTATTTAGATACGTCCCTATGTGTGGGAGCCTGATTAGCTACATTTGCTAAGTACCTAACAGCTGTTACTAGTCTTTAATGATCTTAATTCCCAAAGTATCTTGAAGGCAAAAAAAAATTGGGGGGCGGAGGATCTTTCTCTACCAAGATTCCCAGGGGACAAATGTTTGCTCTTAGTATCTGTGCATTAGGGACCAAAAAGGAATATTGTCTGGATTCTGAAGATTTCTAGCCAAGGGGGCTAGTAAGTGAGCCCACATTTTGCAGAAAGATTAAGTCCTGAGATTGAAATTGCTCTGACTTCATCTCAGGGGCAAATGGATTATGTTCTCAAAGTACTTGCTTTTAGAGATAAACCAGGGAGGTGGATGTTTTTTCTCTAGTTGGTAAACAGTTTGATTCTTTGTACTAAACTGGAAATCAGTTGCTTTGCTAGCTTTCTTGTTCACAGTCCTACAAATGTCCCTTCCATTCCCACAAATAATCACTTTATAGGTGCATGCAAATTCACTGTTTAGAAGTGAATTTTCTTATCACTTTGGCCAAAAAGTTTTAAACTCTAGTTGTACCACTTGGTAGAGAGACACCATATTAATTACCTTTCTATGTCTTTATTTTTCCATTTACAAAATGTTTTTAATTATAACAACTATCTCATGGAGTTGAGGATTAAATGAGTTGATTCAAGTAAAGTACTTAGACTGGAGCTTGGCTCATCATAAGTAAATGTTTATTATTACTATTATTTGAGAACAATTTTGAGTAAGTCCCAGCATGATCTATTTCCTGCCTTCAAGGGCAGGCATTGTCATCTATCCCAGGAATCTCTCTCACTTTCATACTTTTGGCAAAAGAACTCCGTTGCGTATTGGCAGGGCATATGGTTACTCCTTTGGATGCTGTACTTCCCAGCTTCTCTTGCAGCTACATAAGGCCATGTGATCAAGGTCCCAGCAATGGAATATGAGTAGAAACAATAATGTAACTTCTGTATTGCTTCCTTAAAAGAAGAAAATGCTTTCTTCCACTTTTTCTCTTTCCCCCTTTTTGTTTTTATATTTTTAAATTGATAATTAATTAGTTTTGGAGACAGGATCTTACTCTGTTGCCAAGGGTAGAGTACAGTGGCATGATCATAGCTTACTTTAACCTCAAACTCTTGGGCTCAAGCGATCCTTCTCAGCCGCCTGGATAGCTGGGACTATAGGTGAGTGTCACCATGACTGGATAATTTTTTTTTTTTTTTTTTTGAGACAGAGCCTCAAGCTGTCACCCTGGATAAAGTGCTATGGCATCACAGCTCACAGCAACCTCCAATTCCTGGGCTCAAGTGAGTCTCTTGCCTCTGCCCCCCAAGTAGCGGGGACTATAGGTGCCCGCCACAACGCCCGGCCATTTTTTGGTTGCAGCCGTCTTTGTTGTCTGGCGGGCCCGGGCTGGATTCGAACCCGCCAGCTCAGGTGTACATGGCTGGCGCCTTAGCCTGTTGAGCCACAGGCACCGAGCCTGAATAATTTTTTTAAAACTTTTTTTGTAGAGACAAGGGTCTTGCTATGTTGCTCAGGCTATTGTGGAACAGCTAGGCTCAAGTGATCCTCTCACTTTGGCCTCCCAAAGTGCTGAGATTACAGGCATGAGCCACCATACCCAGCCTCTTTCTCCCTTCTTGATAATGGAATAAGGACATCGTGGTGAGCCAGGTTGGGCATGTGGATCAAGACATTCTCAGGAGACGGTGGAGCAATGAGATAGAAAGCTGGGTCCTTCAATGATCTTGTGCAATGGAGTCACAGCTCATTGACTGTGTGGGACCTGTGTGGGATCATCAGCCTTCTTTGGGACTCATGTGCAAAAGAATTAAACTTGTTATTTGAGCCATTATTTTCTTGAGTCAAGATATTAATTTCTACAATATCTCAAGGTCTTTGTTTCAGAATCTTGCTTATACGCTAATACATTCGATTACTGTCTGGGCATTAGAGTATATTTTAGAAAAACGGATTCAGTTTTTAACATGGGTCAGAGTTTGCAAACAAAATGTAGAGTTTATTGGTCAATTAGAAGAGCTTAGTAAGTATCGCTAGCAGACAGCCCTCAGAATGGGAAAGAATATTTGCAAGTTATGCCTCCGACAAAGGCTTAATAACCAGAATACACAGAGAACTCCAAGGTATTTGCAAAAAAAGAACAAGAGATCCCATCTCAGGATGGGCAAAAGATCTAAAAAGAAACTTCTCTAAAGAAGACAGGCACACGGCCTTCAGATACATGAAGAAATGCTCATTATCCTTAATTATCAGAGAAATGCAAATCAAAACTACCTTGAGATATCATCTAACGCCAGTAAGATTAGCCCACATGATGAAATCCCAAAACCAGAGATGTTGGCATGGATGTGGAGAACAGGGAACACTTCTACATTGCTGGTGGGAATCCAAACTAATACATCCATTTTGGAAAAACGTTTGGAGAATACTCAGAGATCTAAAAATAGACTTGCCATTTGACCCTATAATTCCTTTACTTGGTATATACCCAGATGACCAAAAATCACATTACAACAAAGATATCTGTACCAGATTGTTTATTGCAGCCCAATTCAT
>CAUYRH010004002.1:0-11910 GCA_963574655.1 Perodicticus potto
TGTTGTATAATTCTTTCATTTTCAACTTCATTTAATTCTGCTCTAATTTTGGTTATCTCTTTTCTTCTGCTCGGTTTGGAATTGGAATGTTCTTACGTTTCCAGTTGTTTAAGATGTCCCATTAAGTTGTTAACTTCCTCTCTTTCTGTTTTCTTGAGGAATGCTTGTAGTGCTATAAATTTCCTCTAAGGACTGCCTTTGCAGTATCCCAGAGGTTCTGATAATTTGTGTCTTCATTGTCATTTTGTTCCAAAAATTTGGAAATTTCCTGCTTAATATCATCAATCACCCATGTGTCCTTCAGCATGAGGTTGGTAAGCTTCCATGTTTTTGTGTGAGTTTGCAGATTCTTGTTGTTATTGACTTAAACCTTTATTCCATGATGGTCTAAGAAGATGCATGGGTTAACTTCTGTTTTATTAAATTTGCTGAGGTTAGACTTGTGACCTAACCTGTGATCGATTTTGAGTATGATCCATGCACTGATGAGAAGAATGTGTATTCAGTTTTGTTGGGATGAAATGTTCTGTAGATGTCTATAAAATCTAAATGTTGGATGGTTAAGTTTAAATCCAGAATTTCTTTGCTTAGCTTTTTTTTTTTGGAGGATCTGTCCAACACTGTTAAAGAGTGTTAAAGTATCTGACTACTATGGTGCTGGAGGAGATCAAGTTGCTCATGTCTGTTAGAGTTTCCCTTACAAATTGAGGTGCATTCTGGTTGGTTGAATAAATATTAATAATTGAAACCTCATCATTTTGTGTATTATCTTTAACAATTATAAAATGTCCATACTTATCTTTACTCACTTTGGTAGGTTTAAAGCCTATTGAATCTGTGAATAAGATTGCAACACCTGCTTTTTTCTGTTTTCCATTTGCCTGAAATATAGATGACCATCCCTTCACCTTGAGTCTATATTTATCTGTTAAGGTAAGATGACACTCTTGTATGCAGCAGATACCTGGTTTAAGTTTTTGTATCCAGTCAGCCACCCTGTGCCTCTTTAGGGCACAATTTAAAACATTCACGTTAATTGAACATATTGATAAGCCATTGGAATGTGACGTGGGTATTTTGGATCCGTTTGCCATTGTAGACTTTGGTATGTGGTCGAAAGTTTCTGCTTGAGTTTACTTTTGTGGTGGAGGTTTGCGCTGGTCGTTATGGAGGATAGGTCTGAGTATATCCTGCAGCACTGGTTTAGTAATGGCAAATATCTTCAACATATGGATGTCATTAAAGTGTTTAATCTCTCCATCATAAATGAAACTCAGTTTGGCTGGATAGAGGATCCTGGGTTGGAAGTTATTTTGTTTTAGGAGGTTAAAAGTCGATGCCCACTCCCTTCTAGCTTGAAAGGGTTGAGCAGAGAGATCTGCAGTTATTCTAATATTCTTCCCCTTGTAAGGATTGGATTTCTTGCATCTGGCTGCTTTCAGAATCTTCTCCTTCATGTTAACTTTAGCAAAGTTAACTATGATGTGTGTGTGGGATGTTTTATTCGGGTTGAGTCGTGCTGGGTTTCTGAAACTGTCTGCTATCTGAATTTCAGAGTCTCTAGGTATGTCTGGAAAATTATCTCTCATAATCTCAAGAAGAAGGGACTCTGTGTCTTGTGAAGCCAGTTCGTCGCTTTCAGGTATCCCTATAAGATGAATATTGGTTTTTGTCGAGTTATCACAGAGCTCTCTGAGAGAATGATCCATTTTTGTCTTCCATTTCTCTACCTCTTTGAGCGTTTGGGAGCATTCGAAGTCTCTGTCTTCAGTATCAGAAATCCTTTCCTCTGCTTGTTCTGTTCTGTTACTGAGGGCTTCCACTGTATTTCTCAGATCTTTGAGGGCTGCGACCTCTTGTCTCAATGTGTCGAAATCTTTGATAATTTTGTCTTTGGATTGGTTGAATTCTTGAAACAACTTCTGAATTAATCCTACAATTTCTACCTCCATCTTAGTTTCCATTTTGTTGATCTTGTTTGCAATCCAGATTCTAAATTCGATTTCAGACATTGCAGCTATTTGTTTGTGGATGGGATCCTCTGGATTGAATGGTTTGTCATTCTTTGGGGGAGTTGCACAGTTCTGTTTATTCATGTTGCCAGAGTTTTTCCGCTGATTCCACCCCATGATTGTTTTTCAGTATTTAGCTAGATTAGCAGGTCAAGTGAAATTGGACTGGAAACTTCTACAGTTGTGGATGATCCCCCCTCCACTTAGGAACTGGGACTGGTGGCTGCAGCTTTTCCTCTACAATTTTTCAAATTACATGTACAGTACTACAGTCTGTGACTGTAGAGGCCTACTTAGTGTAGTGGGGGTAGGTGGATCTGTCTTGTATCCAGCTTATTTCTGTCAAATCCTAGTGAATCAGTAACCCTGGGGTGCAGTCTCAGGTTCGGTGAAATACAAGAAACTAGGACGTCCCTTCCCCCACCAGTAGTATCCAGAAAAAGACAATCTAACCTTCCCACTACAGGAAAACCTGGAACCCACCTAGGAGGGTCCTCCGATAATTTGCACAGTTCAAGATTTCCAGACTAATTGTCCCCAACAGCCCCTCACTCTCTAGCTAGAAAGTTCAAAGGGCTCCAGCAACTTTGAACTAGATGTTAGGGGCTATTGGCAGCTTGAGTGTGATTTGAGCACCTTCGGAGCTCTGAGGATTCAGAAATGCCTGTCCAGTTGGAGGATTAGCACCAGGGATTTGGTGCCTCTTACTTCACCTTGGTCATCCTTCACCACCGGGTTTTGGTCACCCCAGTCTCTGGTAGTCTCTCTGGTAGACTCTGTTAACCTAGTCTGTGTGTCTCTCTTCTGTCCAAAAAACAAATGTGTCAGGACTATGCGCCTGCCTGAGTCAAAATGAGGTTGTTGCCTCCTCCTCGTGGTTATCACAGTCTACCACCATTTAGCAGGGGAGGCTGGGGTCTGCCTTCCTCAGTTGCTCAATGGCAGCTGAAGAAAGTTCCACCTGAGCTCGGTCCAAACCTGAGGAATTCCAGACAGCAAAATAATTTCTCCCTCGGCCACTGCACCTTTGTTGCCGCTGTTCTGCAGTATTGGAATCCCTATAGGGTAAGGTATGGCGCCCTCTGGAAGGCCACAGAGATTAGGAGATGGCTCTCCAGCATTAGACCCCAGCAGGATCACTCTACTAATGCTGAAGTTCGGTGGGAGATGCCTCCTCTTAGGTTCGTGCACTTCAGCAGCTTCTGAGCCTCCACCCACAGTGTGGGAACCCTAGCCTATGTCTGCTGCTGTTATTCTCTTTTTCTTTTAGCCAGGACAGTCCCGTTTCCCTCTATGTCTTCCTGTACAGTTACTGGATTCACAGGAAAAGCACAGCTGTACAGCCACCATCTGTGCAATGCCCAGTCCTAGCTAAAAAATGCAGACAATCTGGGTGCTGGATGAGTTGCACATCTAGACTTCCAGACCGGGGGAGGTGGTAGACTGAAGGATCAAGGTGGCAAGGAAAACATTTAGAACACCAATCACATTAAGACCAAATGAACTAACAAACAAATAAAAAGGCTACCAGACACGCAAGCCCACAGATGCACCCACAGTCAGAAACACATAGACATACAGACAAAACAAAACAAACAAACAAAAAACCAAACAACAACAACAAAAAAAATCTACAATAAAAATAATGATACTTGTAAAATGCTTGGGAAGAACAAGCCTCTAAAAAATCTGATGTAAGCACTCTCAGAAGCCATAAGAAGGGAAGAAGAGGAATGGGAGAGAAAAAAATAAAGTAGTGTTCGTAAAAGAGTTACAAAAAAGAAGAAAGGAAAAGGAAAAATACAATTGAAAATAGAAGAAATAAAAATACCATAAGAAAAAAAGTAAAATGAAAAATTAATTATCAATGGCTCATCCAAGAAAAGGATGAAAAAAAAACAACCTCAGAAATATTATTCTTGTATATTTGTATAGAACTACACATCTATATGTATGAGGTAGAAGTCAACTTTAGTGTGAATAAGTTTATAATGCAATATACTTTCCGGACAACAGATGGCGCTGTGAGTGGTTCCCAGGCTTATACCTGATTCCTCATTTACTTTGTTACTATGGTAACCACTCTACCTGGCTGGTCGCCATTTTTGGAGTTTCTCCAACTGTGTGTTCTCTAAAAGATGCCCAACTTCAGGTGTTCCACTCCAGATGGCACTCCCATCCGACCTCCAAACTTGGTGCAGGAGTCCATGCTTCAGCAAAGTCCACTTTGCTCCCACGTACTTCCACAAACTGGCGACTGCAATTGGCTGTGGGAGAGGGGCTGGCCACAGAGGCTTCTGCCTCTGTTGCTGCCGCTCAGACTTTAGCCGTTTCCACCGCTGCAGTGCTCAGGATCCTCTTCACCAATTTCCACAGCTCAGAGTGTCTCCTCCAAGCCCAGTTCCCTGCGCACCCTGAACAGTCAGGCCTCACCAGGATTCCCCACCAGGGATGGCACTGTCCACTCAATTACTCCCAATGATCTGGGGAAAAGGTGGCCACCATTTAGGACAGTTCAAAATGTCTGTTCCCCAGCAGGATCCCCTCCCTTCAATTCTCCCTTGGGCTGCCTAGGCCTCTAAGGCTCCAAGCAGAACCCCTTTATGTTCACCAAACTCAGGAATCCACGCTTTACCGAAATTTTCATCAATTAGGTTTTGTGAGTTGCAAACTGCTGTCCTCCCTGTGGGAGGGGCCGGCTGATGGCCATCTCCGCCAGGCAGGGGAAAAGTCTATATCAGACTCTGAGGTTTTGAACTACACCTCAAATATAGCAATCCACCAATTCACTGCGCATCTCCAGCTGTCCATCCACACCAATAATCCACACAGGGAAAGATCCAGAGCCCTGTCCCTCTCACCTGATGTCCTATGGGAGATGGGCTATGCGCCTATCCCAACCGCCATCTTGCTCCGCCTCCTCCACTTTTTTTCTGCTTTGAACATTTGGGAACATTCAAAGGCTTTGTCTTCAATGTCAGAGAACCCTTCTTCTGCCTGCTCCATTCTGCTACTGAGGGATTCTACTGTATTTCTCAAATCTTTGAGGGCTGCAAATTCTTACCTCAATGTCAAAATTTTGGTGATTTCATCTTTGAATTCATTGAATTCTTGAGATATCTTTTGAATTACTCCTTGAAATTCTAAATCCATCTTTACCTCCATTTTGTTGATCTTATCTGCTATCCAAATTCTGAACAAAATTTCGGATATCTCAGCCATTTGTTTATGAATTTGATCTTGTGCTGTGTCTGCCTTATCATTCCTTGGGGGAGTTGATCTATTCTGATTATTCATGTTGCCAGAGTTTTTCTGCTGATACTGCCTCATGATTGTTTTTCACTGTTGGCTAGATGGGCAGGTAAGGTGAAATTGGATTTGGAGTTCCTGGAGTTGTGGTTAACCAGCCCTTTGTCAAGGATATGGGACAGATGACTGCAGCTTTTTCTCCTATAGCTTTGCAAAGGACCCATACAGTATTACAGTCTGAGGATGAGGCAACTTGCCTGGTGTGATGGGGTTAGGTGGCTCTGTCTTGTATTCAGCTGGTTCTTGTCCAATCCTAGTGGATCAGTAAATCTTGTGAAGTCTTAGCTGTGGAGAAATACAAGCAACTAAGACACCCCACCCTCTCATGGACAACAATTGGAAGAGGAAAATCAACCTCTCCCATTACCACACAACCAGGGTACCACCTGACAGGTTCCTTGGGTGATTGGCTCAGGTTAGGAGTTCCAAATAAATTGGTCAAACCAGAACAAACTCTCAAGTGGGAGAGTTCAAAAGGTTTCCAGCAGCCTGATGTCTGTCTACTGGCTGCTCAAATTTGGATTGCTCCAGTGTGCTCAGTGGAGTCAGAAAGGCCTGCCCAGTAGCAGAGTTGGACCAAGGGGCTCAGACTCTTTCTCCAATTTGCTCCTTTTTCATGCCCAGTCACTGGTGACCCCACAGGACTGAGGTCCTGCTCCCTCCAATTAGCAGATATGCTGGGGCTTAGCTCCCATCAGAGTCAAAGGAAGGTCAATGCCCCCGCATCCCAGCCACTACCCTTTGCTACCAGCCGACTGGAGGAGCTGTGGCCTACCTGCCTCAGGTACTCAATAGCCACTGGAAAGTGTTCCATTTGGACTAAATCTAATCCTGAGGGTAGCAAGTCAGCAAATGCTTTTCTTCCTCAGCCACCACTCCTTTGCCCCTGCCACTCTGCAGCACTGGTATCCCTATAGAGTGAGTTCTGGTTTCCTCTGACAGTCCTCAGAGTTGGAGAGGTGTCTCTCCAAGAGTAGACCATGGCAGGATCACTCTACTGTTGCTGGATCTGTGTGGGAAAGTGACCCCGCACAACTCCCCAGCAACTGCCACAGCTAGAGAATTCTGACTGTAGGAGCAGCTCTGGGAGTGTGGGAGCACATGGATCCAGCAGCAGGACAGAGGGTGCTGCACATAATTCTGGCAGTGCCTGGTGCCGAGTGACTTCAGCAAGGAGTGCACTCAGTTCATGACTCTCTACAGGCAGAGGTGTGGTGCGAAGGCAGGTCAGGCATTGAAGGTAGGGCATGGGACTCATGCCTCTAGCAGGCTCTTGCCTTGTGGGGGGCTGAGTACTTGGTCTGGCAGGGTCAGGGTGTGCTGCTCATGAGCCTCCTATGGTCTCTGCAGGGGTTAGGGTTCTGGTTTATCAGGCAAGGGGGGAAGAGTGGACTGAAAGTTCAGAATGGAAGGGAAAATGTTAGTTCAATTTTTCTGCCTGGCAAGAGAGGGTTCAGAGTTACAACATGGTCCCTCTGAGGAAGTAGACCCCACATCCTACAGCTCTCACTCGTGGTGTGAGACAAGAGGTCCTCAGTTCACCACTCACCTGTAGTAAACCTACAGGAGCAAATGAAGAGAAAAAGAAACAAACAAACAAACAAAAAACCCTGCTTCTTGCTTGGGGAAAGGGATGGACACTTTTCCTTTGGGATGAATTTTGTACCTGAAGTTTGCTTTATTGGAGTCGCAGCTTGCCTTAGCAGAGGTGACCTGCGGTTATCACTGTTCTCTCTCAGCTCGCCTCCCAGTCTTCACCTTAATTGGGTACTTTCTGCACATTATCCTTCCCTATGGAAGGGAGCTTCTGTTGGAGGCTGACTCCAGTCAGCCATCTTTTCCCTCCCCCTGGTTCTCAACCTTTGTAATGCCACAGCCCTTTAATACAGTTCCTGTGGGTTGCAACCCACAGGATGAGAACCACTGGTCTAGAAGATGCTTTATTTGGATTGAGTCTTTCTGGGGTTCTGAAACTGTCTGCTATCTGAATTTTTATATCTCTTGGCATGATTGAGAAATTCTCCTGCATTATATCTTGGAGTAGAGCATCTGTACCTTTAGGACCATCCTCTTCTCCTTCAGGAATTCCTATAATGTGAATGTTTCCTCTTTTGCAGTGGTCCCACGTGTCTCTCAGGTAATGATCCATTTTTGCTCTCCACTTCTCTGCCTCTTTGAGCATTTGGGAGTGTTTAAAAGTTTTGTGTTCAATGTCAGAGATCCTTTCTTCTGCTGGCTCCATTCTGTTACTGAGGGATTCCTCTGTATTTCTCAGTTCTTTGAGGGCTGCAATTTCTTGCCTCCTTGTGTCTAAATCCTTAAAGACTTTGTGAATTCATTGATTTCTTAAGACAATTTTTGAGCTACTCCTTGAATTTCTAATTCCAACTTTACTTCCATTCTATTGATCTTATTTGCCATCCATATTTTGAATTCTTTGTGACTTTTCAGCCATTTGTTTTTGAATGGCATCTTCTGTTGTGTCTCCTTTGTCATTCCTTGGGGGAGTTGATCTACTATGATTATTGATGTTGCCAGAGTTTTTCCACTGATTTTACCACATGATTATTTTCCACAGTTTGGTTAGAGAAACTGGGATGGTGAAATTAGATTGAGGGCTCCTGGAGTTGTAGTTAACCAGACATTTACCAAAGAACTGGGACTGGTGAATGAGGCCTTTCCCCTACAGCTTTACAAATGTCCTGCTCAGTACTGCAGCCTGAGACTCTGGAGACCTGCTTGGAATGATGGGGCTAGGTGGCTCTGTGTTGTATTCAGCCAGCCTCTATCCAATCCAAGTGAATCAGTCACTTTGGCTGAAATCTTGGCTGGGGAGAAATACAAGCAAATAAGACTCCCTGCCCCTCATGGGCAACAACTGGAAGAGGAGAATAACACCCTCCCACTACAACACAACCAGGGCTCAACCTTGGAGAGTACCCAGGTGGCCAGCCCACGTCAAGAGTTCCAAACAACTTTCACAGTCAGCACAATCGTTGATCAAGTGGGACAGCACAGAAGGTCTCCAGCGACTGGACAGTAGGTGTCCAGTGGCAGATCAAGTGTGACTCACTCCAGTGCTCCATGGAGTCAGAATGGGCTACCCAGAAAATCAGTTAGTCCAGGTGTGCTGGTGCCTCCTTCCCCACCTTTCACCTCTTCCATGCCCAATCACTGGTAACCCTACAAGGCTGTGGCCCAGTTCCCCACAATGAGCAAATGTGCCAGGGATTTGCGCCTGCCAGAGTCAAAGGGTTGTCACTGCCTCCTTGGCCAGACCTCCACACTCTGCCATTAGCCAGCAGGTAGAGCTGAAGCCTGATTCCCTCCAGTGCTCAATGGAAACTGGGGAGTGTTCCACCAGAGTTTGTTCCAAGCCATGGGTTAACAATGCAGTGAATTTTTTTCTCCCTCAGAGACTGCACCTCTTCCCCAGCTGCATTACACCTTTGATATCCCTGCAGGTTGAGGTCTGGCTCCCTCTGGAAGTGCACAGAATTGGTAAGATGTCTCTCCAAAATTTGACCCCAGCGGGATCACTCTACTATCCCTGTGGCTGCATGGCAGGTGCTTCCGTGGTCTTCCTGTGCCTCTTTTCAGGTTCCCGAGCCTCCACCCACCACACAGCTTCCTGCACCTCCGCCCATTGCTGATACACACTTTCACAGTGGTGGGCCAGTCATCCTTCCCCCTGCACCTCCCTCCACTTCTACTCAAGTCACAGTTTCAGTGCAGCTGTGCTGCTGCAGCCCATGCAATGCCCAGCCCTAGCATGGAACCATGGACACTCTGCTCTCTGTAGGGCATTGGCTTCCAGACCACCAGGCAAGGGGGCAATGGTGGACTGGGTGTTCAGAATGGTAGGGAAAATATTTGTTCAACTTTTATGCCAGGCAAGAGAATCCCCAGTCTCACCGTGGTCTCTCTGGAGAAGGAGTCCTAGTCTTCAGCAACTCTCTCCCGTGGAGTGAGACAAGAAGTCTTCTGTTCACTGCTTTTTGGTAGATATCTCACAGCAAGCCACTCTCTTGGGGGAGAGGACAGACTCTCATCTTCTTTGCGATGGATTTTGTAAGTGAAATTTGCTTCCTTGGAATTGCAACTTGCCTCAGCAGAAATGATGTGCAGTGATCAATCTTCTCTCTCAGCTCAGCTCCCGACCTTCAGCTTTGTTGGGTTCTTTCTGGCCATTATCTCTCCCTTTGGATCAGAGCTTCTGGCTCCAGTTAGCCATCTTCCCCTGAACCTTCTTTATTTTACATTCATCTATTCTTTCTCTAATGCTTTTTATTTTCTTTATACAGATCTAGTTTCTGATCCTTATTATTTTCTTTCTCTATAAAGAACTGCTTTTAACATCTCTTGTGATATAGGTCTATTGGCAAAAAACTCCTTCAATATTTGCGTGAGAGAGTCTTTATTTCTCCTTCACTTTTAAAGGATAAATATGCTAGATAAGCAGTTCTACATTCACAATTCTCTTAAGAATTTAATATTTCACTCCAATCTCTTCTTGCATGGATAGTTTTTGAAGAAAAAAACATCTATAATAATTCTTTTCTTGCCTTTAAAAATTAACTTATTGTTTCTCTCTTACTTCTTTTAAGATTTTTTTCTTCTTCTTTGATCTTCTATATGATGTAGAGTATGCCTAAGTGTAGCTTTTTGGTTTTAAACTTACTTGGTGTTCTCTTAACTCCCTAGAACTGTACTTTGTTGTCTATCATTAATGTATGCAGATTTATTGTTTTATACATTTCTTCTGTTGTTTTTGTTCTCTTTTCTTCTTAGTGTCCCTATTATGTGTATTCTATGCCTTTTTTAATCCCAGAATTCTTAGATATTCTGTCCCATCTTTTTCATTCTGATTTTCTCTCTGAATTTAAGTTTTGGAAGTTTCTACTGACATTTCTTCCTTATAACTAATTCTTTCTATGGCTGCATCCAATGTATCTATGACCTCATGAAAGACATTCTTTATTTCTTTTATGGTGCCTTTGATTTTTAGCATTTTCTTCTGATTTGTAGAGTATTCATTTCTCTGCTTACAATATCAGTATATGTTTTCATGTTGCCTGATCACTTTTTCCATTACACCCTAAGCATATTAAACATACATGTTTTAAATTCTTGGTCTGATAATTACAACATCGTTGCCATATCTAAGTCTTGATGCTTGATGTCTTTTAAAACTGTGAATTTCACCTTTTAGTATGGTTTGAAAGTTTTTGTTGCAAGCCAGGCATGATATACTGGATGGAAAGAACTAAAGAAAATAAGCCTGTCATGTAAGAGTTTGTATATCTGGCTAGGGGGTAGTCTATGTTTGCTGTTTGTTGTATCTGCAGAGAACAGATGTTAATTTTCATCTGGTATTCTTCTTTTCATCTCTCATATTTTCTTTGGATTTCCCTAGCAACTTCTTAAATAACACCTGTGTTGCATAGTTATTCCAGTTTATTCCACTGTTAAAGAAAATCTTTATTAATGAAGTGGCAAAGTAAGTGTGGACAAAAGGAGAAAGCATTCCATATTCATGATTGGATGCAGTCATTTAGTTAGGCTGTGTCTGCCCTATGTCCCTAATAGGTTCTTCTCAATTTTATTTTATTATAATACTTCCCTTGCTCATCAATAATTTACTTACTTTTCCCTCTTACTTCTTTTAAGATGTTTTTCTTCTTTGATCTTCTTAGGATGGAAAGGAAGCCTAGAGGAGGGTGGAAGTGGTTATTTTCTTTCTCTCAAGTGAAGTCTGTTAGTCTCTGATAAAACACTAAGCTGTTAAGCTCTAGTTTCTCTGAAGCAATCTTTATTAGAACAGAATGCTTTAGAGTAGTATTTCAAGATAACTACTTTTACCATCACCCTAACAAAAGCATGGTAGTGGTGGGGTTTCTCCATTCTTTACTGTGAGAATCTGGTAGGGCCCTTAAAGGTAAAACTCATGAAAGTGTGGATGTCCCTTGTGATTGGAACAACTTCTGAAATTTTAACTCTGAGACATTTTAATACTGAACCTCCAGCAATTCATCAATTACCGTTTAGGTTTTCCTACCTCTGTACTGGTTTCTACAGAGTTTTATTCTCCTAGGCTTTTCTTATATAGGTTCGATTCTATATATATGTATGTCTTTCTCTTCAATTTGGAGGGGAGTGGATTATCATATGACCTCAGTGTTCTGATGAATCCAAGGTTGTTAATTTTCAGTTTGTTCATATGTTTTTTCTTATTGTGTGAATGACAGTGGTAACTTCCAAACTCCTTACATTGCAATATCAGAAATGTGAAGTCACATTTAACATTCTTAATCATCACAGTAACTTTCCAAGGCAGGTTTCTTTATTAAAGCAATTTTACAGCTAAGCAAACTGAGCATCTACTTTATGTGACCAAGGTAGCATAGTAAAAAAAATGTCAAGAATCAACTTGAGAGGGGGGCGGAGCAAGATGGCTGACTGGAAGCAGCTTCCAAAAAAGGCTCCTATCCAAAAGGGAGGATAACCTCTTGAAACTGCACAATTGAGCTGAATGCTGGGAACCCAGCCAAGAGAGAGAAGTGATTTCTGCGGATAACCTCTGCTGAGA
>CAUYRH010004004.1:0-10220 GCA_963574655.1 Perodicticus potto
GATTAAGAAAATGCTATGAGGGCTATCTCTCACAGTACGATCAAAATGTTTCTGATTGTATATGAAGCACATTCTGCCCTATGATTGCACCAATGTACACAATTATGATTTAATAAAATTATTAAAAAAAAAAGAAAGAAAGAAAAAAAAATAGTTTCTTACTTTTACCTTCTCTCCATAACTTAATTTTCCTTCTCCTCTGTCCCTAAGACACTTCCTCATTACAACCACCACAATTTGCCTCCAGGGATTTTGTGTGTTTTTTCTTACTTTAATTTACAACTATATTCATAATAAACTAGAGAAAATTATATTTAAATTAGTATTCAGAACATTAAAAAAAAATGAAGAATAAATGGGCATCAGCACCTCAAATCAATGTCTTACACATGCATGACCAAAAAATCCACTGAACAAAACAAAAACATGCTATCCCCGTAAACACTGACTCACTAACCTGAGAAAATACAAACATTGGTTAAAAAGAAGACTACAAACATGAAGCCTCATTTTTTTCCTTCCCTTTGTGTCCAAGTAATTTGTGTAGACCAGAATAAACAAAAGACAATGAATCAAACTAAGGTAGACTAAAAAGATGAGGAGCTTTCAAATGGATAATTCTACATTAGGGTACTCAGTAAGGAGCAAAATAATAAGGAATTTTGATACTTTCATAGATTTGAGAGTTAATCTAGGCAAGGGACTAGGAATTATTACAATGCACTTTTGCTAAGAGTTCAACATTTTGGAGCAAGTCTAGTGGCCACGTTTGGTGACACGACATTAGTATCATAAAAATATAGAGTACCTAGAAAGCAGTATGTCACAATGGAGATCACTACATTGGTTTGAGAGACTTGGATACTTTAATTAGAAAACATTTCCACTGCAACAGAAAATACAATAATAAAAAGGTCAGATCCAATTTTCAGTATTTTTATGATCAATACATTGTATGATATTTCCTCTGACGAGTAATTGTGAGCACGTCTCTACATGTGATGTGTATACATATATGTAAAATAAAACACATAAAATATTTCTGTCAGTCAAATGCCAATCCATATGTTCTACAGCTCTGCAGAAGCATAGAACAGCAATACGGAAGTTCTGTGCAGCAGTCCCAGCAATATGGGAATATCAATTCCTCATATTTACTTGCTACCTTTCTTTCAAAGGAATAAAAAAACAAAGGTAGAAGAGACAATAAAATACTAGAAATGTGGCTTGGCACCTGTAGCTCAGCGGCGCCAGCCACATACACCAGAGCTGGTGGGTTTGAACCCGGCCCGGGCCTGCCAAACAATGACAGTTGCAACCAAAAAATGGCCAGATGTTGTAGCAGGCACCTGTGGTCCCGGCTACTTGGGAGGGTGAGGCAAGAGAATCCTTAAACCCAAGAATTTGAGGTTGCTGAGAGCTGTGACCCTATGGCACTCTACTGAGGTGAGAGGCTCTACATGGTGACATGGTGAGACTCTGTCTCAAAAAAAAAAAAAAAATACTGGGAATGTTATATAACCAATCTATTTCTTCAGATTACACTTATATATGAATGTATACACACATATGCTATGTTTGTATGTGAAGAAAGAGAAAAATACACAGAAAATGTACAAAAGAGATTCATCCCAACAAATGTATAAAAAATATTGTTCACATATATATGTCTAACATCATGGCAAAAAGAGGGATAGGGATACACATAGAATGTGTCTTTAGGTCACCACTAAGTATTCTAGTTAACATATTATATAAAATAAAGATGACTTTAAAAATCCAATTCTTACAAGTAAAAGTCCTAATACTATTTAATTGATTTATTTGATATTAGTCATTATAAGAAAATTCTTGGATATTATAAATGTTTACCATGGAGAAAACTAGTGATTGAGGCAACAGTTTTATGACTATTTAAGACTTCAAAAGCACAGGCAACAAAAACAAAAATAGACAAAGGGATCATATTAAACTAAAAAGCTTCTGGAGAGGAAAGAAAACATTCAATAGAATGCAGAGATAACACATAGAATGGGAATAAATATTTTAAAGCTATTTATCCACAAAGAACTAATATCCAGAATGTATAAGGAACTCAAAACAACAGCAAAAATAATAATAGTAACAATAATCCCATTTAAAGGTGGGCAAAGGATTTGACAGATATCTCTCAAAGGAGTCATACAAATAGCCAACAGGTATATTTAAAAATACTCAACATCACTAATTACCGGGGAAGTACAAATCAAAACCAAAACAAAAGACCATCTAACTCCAATTAGAACAGTTACTATCAAAATGACAAAAAATAACCAGTGCTGGCAAGGATGCAGGGAGAAGGGAATCCTTATATATTGTTGGTGAGAATGTAAATTAGTACAGCCATTTTGGAAAATAGTCTGGAGGTTTCTCCAAAAACTAAAAATAGAAGCACCATGTGACCCAGCAATCCCATTACTGAGACTATACCCAAAGGGATACCTGCACTCCATGTTTACTGCCGCACTATTCACAATAACCAAGATATGGAAACAATCTAAGTGTCCATTAACAGATGGGAAGATAAAAAAACCAGCATATGTACACAATGGAATAGTATTTGGCCATAAAAAATAACCCAATCTTGTCATCTGCAGTGACATGGACGGAACTGGAGGCCACTAAGTTAAGTGAAAAAAGATAGGCATAGAAAAACAAATATCACATGTTCTCATTTATATGTGATAATTTTAAAAAGTTGATCAAATGGAGGTAGAGCATATAATGATAGTTACCAGAGGTGGTGATAGTTACTGGGGTAGGGGATAAAGAAAGATTGGTTCATAGGTACAAAAATAAGTTATATAGAAAGAAGTTCTAGTGTTCAATAGCACAATACGATGACTATAGTTAATAATAAATTTATTGTACATTTCAAAATGACTAGAAGAGTTGAAATGTTCCCAAAAAAAGGAAATGATAAATGTTTGAGGTGATAAGTATCCTAAATACCCTAACTTGGTCATTACACATCATATGCATTTATCAAAATATCACATTCATCCCATAAATATGTATGATGATTATATATCTATTAAAATTTGTTCAAAATAAAGGAAAAAAGTAGGAAATTAAGTGGACAAACCTCTGACAAATGGAATAACAGGAACAAATGCAAAAACAAAATGTCTATTTGAGACATCTATAGGCATTTATACCTATCATATTAGCCTTTCTAATTTTAGAGATTATCATGTGGGATTATACATTAACAGAGGGTTAGCTCTTCAGCACATATACTTTTCCTGCTTGGTAAAGAACTGAGACCAGTATTCTAAATCTGTGACTCTGAATTTATTTCCATGTCAATAGCATAGGTTACCTTAAATAGGGTTGTGAAGTAATAATATGATGAGACAAAAACAGAATGGCAAGCAAGAAAGTTCAGTCTGGGTAAAAATCTTTCAATAAGAAACAGAATAAAGAAGAGAAAGGATTGAACCATAAAATTGTTTTTCATATGAAGAACAATACTTCATTTTTCTGAAACTATCTTGATAGTATCTTGACAGAATAAACTAGTTCCAATTTTTGCTAACTAATAAAGAAATCAAATGTGGCTCCAGAACAAATGAACAAATGAATGAAGCTACTCTGTGAAATTCAAAGAAAAGCAAATATCTTTTATGAAGAAGCAGGAACATGCTGAATTTTTCATAAACAAACACATACATATAGCTTTATCTCTTAAAAAAGGCACACTTGTTACTTTTCAGTGAAAAGGAAGAAGTTATAAATCAAGGACACTGCTCTTCAGCAAAAATACAATAGACCCTGGATAGCATGTCGAGTTTCTTGGAGATCTGTAAATTTCTGATATATCAAAGCCAGTCAAGATGATTTGTCTTACTACCTCAGATATCAGCTAAATATATTGACTCAATGAATATACTTTCAGATACCTGTGAGTTTTGAAAATTATGTTTTCATTATTCAAAATGCAAATGAATGTTTCCCACTTGAATAAGGATGTGTTTATTTGCCTAGTTTAGATCAGAGCTCACTGGGATTGGAGTTATAAATGTATGTAAGTGATATTCATATTTTTAGTACATTTTTACTAGAATGTCTTCCATATATACTATAACCATGTACATGTAATTTTCCAGGTTGGATTATGTCTCTTTGCATCTTTCTTCTATTACTAGCATGTTGACAATATCTTAAATATAAAAATAAGCACTTTAGCATACAGTTCTATTAATTCAGTGTTTGTACTAAATATACAATTGGCAAATAATTTTCTCATCATGCAACCAAATACATGACCTTGTGTCAGTCCCAACGTAGGACTACCATATAGAAGTATCTTTCCTTCATACTTTTTCAGTTCTGATGGTCACAGCCTGATGGCCAACCTTCTGAACTACAAAATCTGTGTCATGGTCAAAAGCAGCCTCAGATATAGCACCCCCACCTTGTACAACACAAAATACTTTGAAGATCTTATGGAAGATGGGGGAAATTTGGAGGTGAGAGAATAAAATTTGTTCTTTACCATTATCTCTATCTCTCTCAATAGCCTTTCAATTTTCTTTAGGTAAATATATACAATGAAATGACTGGAATCATCCATACAAAGTTTCCAAAGAACCATTTTAGTTGATCCTCATGCCTCATAAGCAACCATTGTTTTGATCTAATATCATGTGTTAGTTGGTTATGAGACTGTTCATGAACTTCATATAAATGGAATTATATAGTATTAGTCTTTTTACATCTAACTTCTTCTATTTAAAGCAATGTTCTTTAGATTTGTCCATCTAGCTTCATTCATAGTTTGTTCTTTTTGTGGATATTCCACATGTATTTAGTATTTTACAGTTTTGGAATATAAAGAAAACACCCATTGAGAAATGAACTGACAGAGAGAGAGAGGAGAAAAAAATAGGAACCTTGGTGTAAGCAATTTCAATGGTCAGACGAGGGTGAAAGTCAAATAATAATTGATGCATGCAGTGGTGTATGGGATATAATAAAGTTTAGATAAGCTTTGCAATAAACTAATGTACAAAAAAAAAAAAAAGAGGGAATTAGAGCCATAGTGAAATTGAAAACAGGTTTAAGGGAGAAGTTTCTAATGTGAAACAATGGGCATATAGTGGAGATTGAAAAATATCCCAGGAGACACAGGATCCTCCAGGGGGAAGAAGTAAGGAGAAAGTAATAAAACTGACATTTGTTGATTTTTGGCTGGATTCCAAGCACTCTTCTAGGCACATATGTATATTATCTTATGTAATCACCCCTATCATATTGTATCATTCTCCTTTTTCAGAAGAGGACACTTAACCTAGAATGGTTCATCCATGCCCTTCAACTAGGTTAAGTTGCAGGGTACAATTCAAATTCCATCTGCATGGTGTCAAAATGCATGGTCTACACTGCATTGCCCCTTTGTCTAAGACAGGAGAAAAGTAATAAGAAAGATACATGCAAACATGTGATTTCACATAGAAAGGAAAAGTGGTGAAGGTGGAAGTGTCAACCTCTGATCCTCACCATGTTCTCTGTGAAACTTACCAACAAGAGTAGGAGTAGTGGTAGAATATGGGTCTTAGGGGCTTCACGAGAGCTGGGATAGTGTCTCTAGCTTTTTGAGCTCAGAACAAAAGCAATAGCAATTCATAACGTGGCTAAGAAATTTATAGTATTCCGAACTCACACATGGGAGGTAAGAAAGGCAGAATGTCATGTAACAAAAACATCAATAGAATTTAAAAATAAATCAGCTACTAGGGATGGATAATGCTTAAGGGGAGACTGCTGCAGCAAAGGAAGAGCTAGTGACCCTGTCATGAAATACTATTTGAGCAATATTCAATACATAAGTCAGGGGCTTTGCTAGGCAATTCAGGGTCATCTGATAGAGCCTTAGAGCTATGTAAGAGTGAATAGCCCAGTGAGGATGAGGAGAAAATTTGTGTGAGATACTCCCAGAGGGTCCCCTTTCTTTTACCAGCAGAGGAAGGCACTATTATGTGGCCACAGTAGCTGAGTAATTAACCTGTTAGAAGGTGGCCTCCTGACTATCTTGCTAGATTGGTATAGAATGAAGGAAATACCTAACAAGGTCAGACTGCTTCAAGGTTGGGGGATCCCAGGATGTACACGGGAAAGAGTCAGAGTAAAAGAAAAAGGAGATGCTAGGAAGAATCAGTTGGTAGTTCAGATGTATTAGCAAAGAGAATACAGACCATAAAGGCATGAAAAAGCAAAAAAAAGAAGTTTATGGGTATAGTTCTATATCAAAGTCCCTAAACTTTCCTAAAAGTTTTGTTGATTATCTTTATACCTTATTGCTACTTGTTCAGAATTCCCAGCCCCCAAGAGTCTTCGAAGCCCCAGTATTTAAAGGGAACCCAGTTCTCCCTTCCATGACTACCTTACTTTCTCAGAATTGCTTAAGACAGAAGTTGAAATTATAAGACAAAATTCAACAGAAAAAAAAATGGGTAATAAATAGAAGCATTTCTAGGAAGGGGAAGTATGGCTAGACTTTGACAGGAGACAATAAAGAAAGATGCTAAGAGGGCTATGAGGTGATGGAACTTGAATGTGTGTCTATACCACACCAAAAACTTAAGTAGATTAACGTGTGTGTCAGGGTGTATGTTAAAAATAAAGAAGAGAACACAATGGCTATACACAAAGTAATTACTAGCAACAGGGTGCCTACATAGAGCAGGGGAAGATGAACTGTAGAGAAAAGATTAAAAGTAATCAGCAAGCTCTACATCTGACCTTTGTGCTTGATGAAGCTCTGCTTTCGTCAAATGACAAACTATTGGAAATACCATAATAAGTATATTAAACTCTACCAAGTTTGGAACTGAAATTGTACACTCTCTCAGCATGTCAAAGTACTTAAAAAATAAGAAGTATTTTTTTTAATGGGAAGGTTAATAACCAACTTGCGTTATAGGCAAGATTTTGGCAGAAAAATGCTCTGTAGTCACAATCTGTTTCATATTGCCCCATGATTAAAAAAAAAAAAAAACTAGGAGAAAGGGGCCAAATCCTACATAGATAAATGGCCATATATATGCTGAAATCTAATAAGATGAAAAGCCTGAGCTATGTAAATTTATAGCTATACTATACTAATACAGTGAGGAAAGTGATTGGCCTGAGATTTTTATATACAAGCGGATTAAAAGACTGAATCCAGACCCTTAAAGTAAAGTTTATATAATACACTGTACTTACATGATAACTTAAGTGAAGTAGCTTGTGAAAGGGATAATTAGATTTGAGAAGTGTTTTAAAAAACCCTTTCCTAACCATTTTTTAGTATAACTACAGAACTGGAAACAGCATTAGCAGAACACTGTTATTCAGCAAATGTAAAGAGTATCAACTTTTAATCATCAACATCTATCTCCACTCAACAAAAAAAAAAGGTTTCAAGCATCAGGTCCCAAATACTACTCACTGGCTACAATACTACTCTAATATAGGATCTGGAGGATGTTCACATTATTGAGTTTTAAATGGTCCATTGAATGATGTGCTTGAAACTCACATTAGACTAATAGACAATATGGGCCAATCTATCCAAATGGCTAATTATCAAGCTTTCAGGGAAAGAGGTTCCCACATGGAGCCCCATCATAATGTTTCAGCAACACTATTAGAAAGAACAATTTATTTTGTAATCTTCATGTTTAACAGCAAATACTTTTCTCTGTGACGATGTCTGAAACCTATTAACTGTCAGTGACACCATTAGGATTAATCCATCAGTAGCAGGAATTAAGAAACAATTGTATCCAGTGTTTTGCTAACATGTTACTCCACGTGATTCAGGGAAGAGTAATAGTAACAGAAAGCTATATAATACATGAAATTCAAAGGCCCGTGTTATCAGTGGTGATTACCAAGACCCAAGTAAGTTAATGCTCTAAAGACTAGCACTAAATCACAGATAAGAAGCAATCCTAAAGATTGGTGTGATAGCCAGGCCCCAGGAAGGCCCCAGTGGTCCTCACCTCCTATGAGTAAGTTAATCCCACTGTTCCCAAATCCATTATAATTTTATTGTGTCAAATTCTAGCTTTATGTAATGCTATCAAAATTTCCCGAGAATTGTATAAAATATGAATCTAGTCTGATACTCTGTCTTAAACATAGGAACTTTTATCTAAGGATTTTAAAGCATCTTATATCTGAGGTTAAGTGATCTTTGAAGGCTAGCCAACAAATCATCAGATTAGGCCCAAATTACCTAACTCTAACTTCTAATTTTTTTTTAACTACAGTTCTCTGGGATTTGTTGTGTCAGCACTATAGGCATTTTAAACTATACTCATAAGTCAAAAATTCACTCTTACTCATTCTCATTAAAAGAATGAGCATACACAATCTCATCTCTACCAATAAGAAATAATTTTTTTTTTTTTTTTTTTGGCCAGGGCTGGGTTTGAACCCGCCACCTCCGGCATATGGGGCTGGCGCCCTACTCCTTTGAGCCACAGGCGCCACCCCAAGAAATAAAAAAATTTTTTAAAAAAGAAAATCTAATGTATAACAAATATCTTGTTGCATATGAAATTGACATGAACACATTACAATAGAAACACAAAGTCTTTACATGAAATCAGATCAACAGGCACTTACTTCCTTTAATGCTAAAAAAGTTCCTATATTTGAATCCATTGATACTTATAGGTGAACTGTTTGGTGCTCTCAATATCAATTTTAGCTTTATACCTGCCTTGATATACTGCTGAAGGATTTAAATTTAAATTAGTATCAATAAAACCTGGAGCCTATAATAAACATATAAAGTTTTCGTATGTCTTGTTTTTGAGAAAAAAATTCTCTCCTTTACTCATTTCATTTAATTTTCCCAAAACTAATAACATTTAGCATGAATTATATTTCATCTTTTTAAATGTAAAGCTGTCACTAGTCTACAGGAGTAACTTCCAGATTTTAGATGGCAGTTTTCAAAACTTACTATCTAACAAAGAGTATTATAGAGCCAGCTGGTTACAAAGATCTGGATCATCAGGTAAAACATATATCCAAACGAACAGATTACAACTCTGAACATCTTGGATTAAAAAAAAAAAAAAAAAAAGGCATTCTGGCCATCCTGGGATTTTACCTTTCAAATCAACCTATTCAAAAAGAATCCAATTTATGTTCTT
This sequence comes from Perodicticus potto, assembly GCA_963574655.1. Classification (NCBI taxonomy): domain Eukaryota; kingdom Metazoa; phylum Chordata; class Mammalia; order Primates; family Lorisidae; genus Perodicticus; species Perodicticus potto. Next base: position 9,195 of record CAUYRH010004004.1, read on the forward strand.
AATAAAAATGTCAAGACAATATTGAAACAATAGGCAAGATGGCTATAGGGTAAGATGAATGCCCACAATTTCTCACCCCCAAATTTCTTGCATTTTCCAATATTCTCACACTCAATCAACAACCTATTTCAACCAATAAAGAAAACGGAGAGCATATATTCAAATATAAATAGTCAGCTCAGTAAAATAAAATAAAAAATAAATAAATACACAAATAGATTGTCATCCAGACATTCCCCAGTAGACAGAAGGAGGATCATATGCTCTATATACACATCTAGAATATAATTCTTATTGATGGGAAATAAAGCAAAAGTCTTTCTCAGAAACTTTTGAGGATTTGGCGAAAACTCCAATAATGTGAAAAAACATGTCATTGCTTATGTTACTTGCCTCTACAATGTGTCACATTAAATTAGCAGTAGCTAATGCGTTTGGTTCCCAAAACTTCTCATATGTACATAAAAAATAATTGTTTAGTGTACATATACCATAGTTTGTTAATCCATTCCTGGATTGGTGGGCATTCAGGTTGTTTCCACATTTTGGCGATCGTAAACTGAGCTGCAATAAACAGTCTAGTGCAAGTGTCCTTATGATAAAAGGATTTTTTTCCTTCTGGGTAGATGCCTAGTAATGGGATTGCAAGATCAAATGGGAGGTCTTGCTTGAGTTCTTTGAGAGTTCTCCATACTTCCTTCCAAAAAGGTTGTATCAGTTTGCAGTCCCACCAGCAGTGTAAAAAAAAAAAGTGTTCCCTTCTCTCCACATCCACGCCAGCATCTGCAGTTTTGAGATTTTGTGATATGGGCCATTCTCACTGGAGTTAGATGGTATCTTAGGGTGGTTTTGATTTGCATTTCTCTAATAATTAGGGATGATGAGCATTTTTTCATATGTTTGTTAGCCATTCGTCTATCTTCTTTAGAGAAGGTTCTATTCATGTCTCTTGCCCATTGATATATGGGATTGTTGGCTTTCTTCATGTGGATTAATTTGAGTTCTCTATAGATCCTGGATATTAAG
>CAUYRH010004005.1:0-23358 GCA_963574655.1 Perodicticus potto
GCAACCAAAAAATGGCCGGGCGTTGTGGCGGGCGCCTGTATTCCCAGCTACTTGGGAGGCGGAGGCAGGAGACTTGCTTGAGCCCAGGAATTGGAGGTTGCTGTGAGCTGTGATGCTACAGCACTCTATTCAGGGTGACAGCTTGATGCTCTGTCTCAAACAAAAAAAATTTGGAGGAATATAGAATTATGTACCAATATAATTTCTCCCTGGTTTCATAATTTTGCTCAGGGTAGAACTATGTCTGGTCTTGGGAAGGTTTGCTTTTGAGGTTTCAGAGGGCAGTTTATTTGTGTGGTCTATGGGAGGTTGGTTAATGTCACCCAATTCTTTTGCTTAAGCAAGAAAGTTAGCAAGAATGATTCATTCCATGGTGCTGATGCCAGGGTTGGCTCTGGAAGCCGCGTCCTCAGCTGAAACTAAATGATACTTTATGTGTCTTCCCTAAATAGAAAGATTAGAAAGTTATATATATCTATATAAAAGAGTGGTAGGGAAGCACATTAAATATGTGATAAAGTAAGTGGCTTTGTAACTGATTTTATTACTTAAGTTCAAGCATTTTTTTTCCCACTAGTCTTTGTCAACTATAAATTAAGATAGAAGAAGTTGGACAAGGAACAACTGAAGCAGTGCAGAATGCTTCAGGGATCACGTTTTTAAGGGTTATTAAACACAATTTGTTTTTGTCAGATTCCAATTTTTCTGTGTCTTCGCAAATGCAGGGAATGTGAGTTCTGACATCTTGTACATCCTTATTAATTATTCATGCATGATATTCTGTACTTGCTTGACCTTAAGGAATACATGCTGTTTGCCCTGGGAGAGGCTGGTAGGGTATGTTGCCTTGTTGAATGAGCACGGCTGACCCTTCCTTCCCACTTCTGCTTTCAGACAGATTAAATATCTGAAAACCACATCTACTATTTTTAGAGGAAAAATAAATTTATAGCAATAAATAGAAGTGGCCTGAGTGAGATAATAGTAATATGTGGGAAATTTGTAAAGGTATAAAAATTATATTTTAGTTTAGTTTTCTAGAGACAGTGTCTTGCTCTGTCACCCAGGCTGGAGTGCAGTGGTGCAATCATAGCTTACTGCGGCCTTGAACTCCTGGACTCAATTGAGCCTCTTTCCTCAGCCTCTTGAGTATCTGGGACTATAGCTCTGCACCTCCATGACTGGCCCTTCAAAAACAATATTTTTTTAGAAATGAGGTCTTGCTATGTTGTCTAGGCTGGTCTCAAACTCCGGGTGTGAAGCAATCTTCCCACCTTAGTCTTCTAAAGTGTTGAAATTGTGGGAATGAGCCACTGAGCCTGGCCTGTATAATGATTTTTAATATCACTTTTACAAACCCCAGAGAGCTTTGTTGTCATAAATAAGCACTCTTACACACTTGAGTTCTGCAATGATGAGTTTTAAATCCCTAGTTATTTCTGGGAGTTTTTTTCAATGTGCAAAAATAACGTGACTTCTTTTAAGATTTATGATAGATGTCATATGGCACCTGATACATGCTGTTTGCATGTATTTCCTTCCTCTCTGATGAAGGAGGGAGAGGAGAAGGATGAGCGTAAGTTTTCTAGAAAAATCTGAGTGAAGAAAAGCACGCACTGTTTCTCTTCTGCTCTTACACCTCAACAATCAACACAGAAAACTTCTGTGACCATATGTGTGGAGGTTTCTCCCCATCAACAAGAATTCAATCCATTTTGCAGTGGACACAGCTGTGTGTGTCGCAGCTCAGCTCTCAAGAGAGGGCACCAGTATGGTGCTGTATGGTTCCAACATTCTTCTCTCCAGCATTCTTCCAGTCTCTTCATTCTCTGAAAATTCTTCTTCACACCATTTCACCTATATCCGTTCCCTGCCCTGCATTCTTGCCAATGGTGATACTTCTGGATTTTCTTTTCCTTTTTTTTAAAAAAAAAATTATTTATTTTTTTGGGATTCATTGAGTGTACAAAGAATTAGGTTACATTGATTGCACTTGTTAGGTAAAGTCCCTCTTGTAATTGTGTCCTGCCCCCAGTAGGTATGCTATACACTGTGACCCCCAGCCCCCTACCGCCTCCCCTCTGGCAGATCAGAGCCAGGGTGCAGCATCTTGTCTTCAACAGTATTGTGCTCTCTTGTTGGAGCCCCATTACACATGGGACTGAACTTCATGCTTCTTGGTGAAGCTTTTAACTTACGTATGCTGCGTGCACGGGAACTGCGGTGTTCGTCAGATCTTCCCAAACCCATCTGGTTCATTTCATCTTGCAGTTATACCACACACCTCACCCAGTTTCTCATTCCCTGGTTTAACGGTAGTCAGAATTAAGAATGTTGGCTCCTAATTTTGTGCTTTCCTTCTTACCACTCTAACTTATTCTTCTAGCATCATAAAGGCCTTAAAATGATGATGGTGGTGACAGTGATATTGGTGGTGATGTGGATGATGACAGCTACTTACCTTAATATAGCTCTGACCATGTACTGGGTGTTGTTCTATCAATTAACTTAGTCAGTCCTCACAATAACCCTGAGAGGCTGGTGCTATTATTACTCTGTTTTTACAGATTAGGAAAGTATGAACAAAGAGCTGAATAATTTGCTTAAGGTTGCACAGCTAGTAAGTAAGTGGTGGAGCCAAAATTTGAATCCAGGAAATCTGGCCCCAGAGTTGATGTTTTCATTCTGTGATTCTTTCTCAGCACTTCTCCTTCCTATCTGGCCACATCTCTTATGTCATCTCCTTCTTCTCCTTTTTGGGGTTACTGTGCCATTTTCATTCTCTTACAAAGAAGACCCAGAGGCCAAATGGTTGTGCCAACAATTGAATGGGAGAAATGCAATCCCAAGGAAGCAGGAGAGAGGGAGAGAAAATACAAGGAAGTGTATTTTGAGCTTAATGGCAAGCAAATTTCTTGGTCTCCTGGGATATATTTTGGAAGCGTTAATGGAGGGAATGTATATACAGCATTCTGGGGGAGAGGAAGAAAGAAAGATTTTTTCACTAGTTTTCATATCCCCTGTGTCAAAGTTGGCTCAGTGGAGCTTTGGAACATAAGTGCCAGGTGTATCCTGGTGTCCTCCTCAACTTCAGTACATTAGGGAAGTCCTGGGGGAACACAGGAGGGTTGGGGTGCATTGCAGGTCTTTAGCCACAGTGGAGGAAGGAGATAAGTGGCTTCATGACCTGTGGAAGAGGATGACTCCTACTGAGGGCTTCCCAGGACAAAAAAGCAAAGCAAGTACGTAAATCTGGGAAGATGCATAAACAGAAGCATTGACTACTTTCTTCTATCCCCTTCCCTGTAGTAATACTTCTCATCATAGAAAGGAATCCAGCAGGAAACAATATTACCAAAAACTTACATAAAGAGCATTAAGACTGGGGAAGAATGGGGACCAAAGACTCCATTCTTGATTTGGGAAAGCACCCCCAGAAAAAGAGAAAAATGAAAAAGTAAACTGAGTGAGTTAGAACAAAGAAAAGTCAGCTAGTTTACATTTAAGCTAGCCATTGCTAGCAAGCTTCCTGCCTTTTCTGAAATTCTAGCCTGTTGGGGATAGAGCTGATGAACACCCCTGCTGGGTCAGTGAGCACTCTGAGGAGAATAATTGCCATAGAAGAGACTATGGCAAAGACCTAGAAAGATACATTAACTGGGTCATGTCCTGCTAGTAAGCAGGCAAAGCAGATACCCATTGTGGAGATTTTCATTTGCTTATTTCCTACCTAGTAAATGGGCAAAGCAGATACCCTTTGTAGAGATTTTCATTTGCCTAGTGCAGAGATCAAGGGAATAGCTCGAGCCCTGAGTTATGGGCAGAAGAGCTTATATCCCTTATTGCAGAGGAAGGTCTTCTGTGGTGGTGATGGGAGAAAAATTCCTCCCTCCCACTGATTCCTCAGGGGAGATTAATGCCAGTGGCGTTTACTTCCCAGGGAACTAGTGGAGTTTAACACCACCCTAGAAATCTGTATGTGTGATCTCAAGTGGGAGACTCCCAATACAAGGCTCAGATTGCAGATTTCTCAAGGCTACTGAAATCCTTAAATAATAATAGGAGCTAATATGCTCACTCAGAAAAACTGCTGGCATCTTTTTTTCCTTTCTCATCTTACCCTCTGGGCAAATAGACTTCAATAAAAGCAGAAGTGGGCCATTGCCAGAATCCCACAAACAGGCAATGGACTCCTGAGTTCCCACCTTTAATTCTATTCTGTGTCTCATGTCTCTTTATTTGCTATTGTTTCTAACTCTATATTTCTTCAGTTGGTTGCCTCCAGTTCCACAGGCTTAGAAGACCCTGCCCTTGGGGTGAGACTCCAATAAAAACTATTACACAAGGAAGATACAACACAGAGAAAAATTGCACAGGCCAGGACCCACGCGAACAGAATCCAGACTACAAACAATTGGGTTTGTAGTCTGCCTTGTTTCCACATGCCCTCACATGGACAATAGTAATTCAGTGCCCTGTTCACCTCTTCCAAATGTCCAGGTGTCTCCACATCACACAATCCTGGCTCAGCTAGCTCCTCGCCAACCCTCAAGCTAATTTTTCTCTGCAGAGTCTTTATTCCTGCCCTAGAATTTATCACTTCCTAGGATAGTTGGCAATAGAAATATTTATTCTATGTAGAGAAGCATCTTTCTCTACTTGAGAGAGACTGGCCCTGTTAACCAAGGAGATGGTCACATTATTATCTAACATCATCAGCTTTCTGAAGTCTGAATTCTTTGGTCTTGAAAAGAATATGTGTAGCTTAGTCCACAACTTTTTAAAGTGTAATTATGTTGTTCATATTATAACACAGTATGCAGTAGCCAGTGGTCGAAGGTGGTTTATAGGTGACGGCAGAGAGTAGCAAGTATTCAGATGTTCTGATCCTCTGGTTTTGTTTCTACGAAGATAATAAAAACCATAGCCCTCACTCAATGGCTTTCTGCCTGTGTATGCTCATGTCCACAGTTGTTCTTAAAAATCAATTATTTCTCACAACTGAGTAGATGGCATAAGAAGTCACTTATACCTATTTTTCATGAGTTTATTTTTAACTGTCTTCAGTCTCACTATCATCAGTGTCTTTTAAGTTTCTGAAACCTTATTCTATTTGCAACTACCTGTTAATTTGATGAATGATTTCTCTCTCTAGACTGTATTTGATGTTAAACAAAACAGGAGGGGACAATAATTCCAAAATATGCGATGACACCCAAAGTATCAATGAAATCTGCTAAATGTGCCTGTTGCTCCTCATCATGGTAAAGAAGTGTTTCATTCAGTCAAAGCCACTGTTCCTCTCAGGATTTTCTGGTATATATATATCACTAAAAAAGAAAAACGCCCGTCAATTAAACTGTGGCATAACAATTCCTGGCACTTAGAATATTCATTTTGTGTTTGTTGAGACAAGTCCTCTTAACTTTAAGTAGAACCATATATCTTTCATACAGATATATATGTGTTTGTGTGTGTGTATATATTTACACACATATATGTACTTGCTTCTATAATGTTGTCCATAAAGTTTGTGTGCAATTTAAAAGACAACTATTTAAAATTGCAAACGAACTTTATGGCCACTCTGTCTATGTGCATACCCAGAAAAGAAAGCAGAAGCAGAATAAATTGGTGAAGTTATACCTAAAACTCCATCACACTAAAGAGTCCAGTTATTCTAAATTGCTAATTAAGTCTAAGTCATCAAATGAGTGTTAATGGTGAAGCAGTTTGAGTAGCACTCTGCTGTTGTCTCTGGAATTTTTGCCAAACCATTGAACTCTCCTCTGAAGTCTCAGGGAGCGGAGGCTGTGGTAATTATGTCATTGGTGCCAACTGGCAGACAGTACAAGATGCAGCTCAATTTCAGAGTTCCAAAGTGCCCCAAATCTAACCAGGCTGTTGGTGTTTTGGGGTTTATCTTCACTTAAACATGAATGTAATCCGTGATTATGTGAAACTTTGTGTATTTTTCTCATATGTATAATACTCTGTGATAGTTCTTTAGTTATCTTCAGGTTACTGTAATATGTTTCTTATCATCATTTAAAATTTTACTGAAAAGATTGTAAAATGGGATTTAGTTTAGTTTTGTTTTTTTTTAACCTAGTATACTAAAAGTATTGATATCTCTTCCTTATTCTTGGGCTTTGTATTTCTTCCTTCCCCCTTCCCTTTGGTTGTTTATTTGTTTTTGTAACAGAGTCTCACCTGTGGCATCATAGCTCACAGCAACCTCAAACTCCTAGGCTTGAGCAATCCTCTTGCCTCAGCCTCCCAAATAGCTGGGACTATAGGCACCCATCACTATGCCTGGCTAGTTTTTCTATTTTTGGTAGAAATAGGGTTTTGCTCTTGCTCAGGCTGGTCTCAAACTCCTAAGCTCAAGCAATCCACTCCCCTCAGCCTCCCGGGCTGCTAGGAGTACAGGCGTGAGCCACTGTGCCCGGCCCTCCCAGTCATTTTTAAGTAGCTTATTACCTCAGGCCCTTCACTGACATGATTGGTAGCATTTCAGTTATCTTTTATCCAAATTGTTTGAAAATTGATCCTTTTTTCTGCCTTTGTTTCTAAATCATCTCAGTCACAAATTTAGCATTTGAAATTTTTTTTTCAGTCATTATTTAAAATCTTAAATCTGTTAGCCAGAAGTAAAATACAATCAGCACAACTATTTGTCAATGGACAGCTGAAAGAACTGTTGGAGAGGTTAGACATTTTGATTTTCAACTGTCTGTTTCAGCATTACGTAGATTGTGCCAGGCAATAAGTTTGGGTGTCCAATGATGCTTTCCGTTGTCTGAAAAGCCCTATCGTTGCTATTTGCTGGCTTGCAAATGACTGTGTTGTCTCACTCTAGGGTTTGAAATCTCAAGCCAGTAAGGACGTTTGTCAAAATAAAAGTTATTTCATGTTTCAAAGATAATTAAACCATTCTGATTTTATTCATTAGAATAGCAAAACAACATAAACAGATCCCTTCTAAATGTGTGATATAAAGCAGTTGGTGACATTCAATTAAGGATCACGGTGTCAATATGCTCCCTAAAATAGTCTCTGACAGCTATTTTGTGTCTATAGTTGTTCAATATTCAGGTTAAGGGATTCATTAACTTTAAGAGTTCAGATGTGTTTTGTTTTTTTAAAGAAAATTTCTTGCTATAGCTTGAATAAATGAGCCAAACTGAAATGGCTATATTCTGATAAATAATTGTTCAAAATGTTCATCATTCTAGTGGTCAGGAATTCTATTTTTTCACTCAGCAATTTCTAGAGTTTTGACTTCCCTCATACCCCCTGAATATTGTCCAATCCAGGATAAAAGAGCTGAAAAGAGAGATCAGAAATCATAGAGTCATACTTCCAGGGTCCCTGGCTTCCAGCTCAGTAAAAAATAGAAGCAGACAGAAGATAACAGTGGAAGAAGTGGCTTTGGGGAATAGTCATCCCCAAAATGTTGACCACTGAAAACTAATGAGTAAAAAGCAAATAAACAATAAACAAAAACTGAAAAAGCAATTGTGACACTGAGTGGAGTGTTATGATAATCTTTTAAAAATGTTAGTGTCCACCCTTGCTTTCTTTTCTGTTCCCCTTCTTTTCATTCATTGCCTTAGGAAGGAGATGTAGCTTGGTGCCATGCAATAAAATCTAATAAAATCTACACTTGGTCCTGTCCAGACCTTCCCCAGTGCTTCAGGTCTTCTTATCAGCTTAAAGGCAGAAAGAAAATGTTTTGATGGTCAGCTTGATGGTCAACCAAAAAAAGGCTCTGGGCTTGTGGAGAAGTGAAAGACAAAGGGGAAGTGTTGGGGACATCAGGGGGCTTATGGATAGAAGGGCACTGCTGCCAGGCTTTGGGGCAAAAACCTAGATATTGGGTTTCCTTGAAGTATTAGATCTCAGAGGAAGATTCCTATGTAAATTCCTATGCAACTTATTAAGGAAGTGCCCCCAAGAGAGACCAGTAAGGAAGTGAACAAGGTGGAACTGGAAATGGAGGACCCAGGACCCAGGGTGTGACTTCAGGCTGAATTTTACAGAGTCCTGATCCTGCAGGGGAGTGCTGCAGGGTTGTCTGGACCAGAACCAGTGAGCTCTGGTCCTCGCTTCGTGCCACATCTGTCTGCCTTCAGACGAAGGGCTTTCCTTCACAGAAGTAAACCCTATCAGCCAGGTCAGCCTTCAGAAGGTCTACAAGTATTGCTGCTTGGTGGAAACAAAGGCACCGGGTTTGAACACGGAGAGTGAGATTTGCACAAAAATGGTATAAAAAAAAAAAGTGAATTGTTCTGCAAAGAGCATTAGTGTTATCTGATGGATGCACGCAATAAGAGAATGAATACCAGTAGTGTTAGTGTACAGTAATAAATGTACGCTCCATGTGCAAATAGCATCCTATTAGTTTCAAGGCTCCTCTTACTCCATTATCATTTCTGACCTTCATTACAACCTTAGAAGACACAGCAGGAATATATGTTCTCAGATGTGTGAAATTGAGGTACCACTTCATGGAACAGCTTACTCAAACGGTGAAAGCCTACGTCCCTTACTCCAGACACAGTAGTCTTTCTCTTGTCTTTAGCCACAATCTAGAGAGCATTTCTATAATCTTCTGATCCAGATCCAGAGTTCAGAGGGCTCTATAGAGTGCTGGCTGAGTTAAGGTTCCCGTCAGGACCCTGGCTCCCCTCTGAGACCCTCTGAGTCAGCATCTCTGCAGAGAGACAAGGGTGTTTATTTTTTTCCCACCCGAACTCCTCAGAGGATGCTTATGTAGCTTGAGTGCAATTATCTGGAACTGATTTGGGGGACAATGGTGCTGAGCACAGTTTGGGGTTTTAGATAAGATGGGTTTAAATCCTGCTTCTGCTGTTTCCCATCTACATGAATTTACGTAAGTCACTGAAATTCTCTTGGTCTCTCATTTGTCATCTTCTAAACCAGGTAATGTTAGTACTTCAAAGGGCTGTACTGAAAATTCAACATGATGATATTGGCAAGGGGCTGAGCTCAGGGCCCTGAATGGGGTAAGTTCCAAATAAGCATTATTTACTATGATTTTATTTTTATTAATTCTGACACTTTTCTTCTAGTTACTCAAACTCAGGTCATCCTTCCTCTAAAATGAAGTTTTCCCCTTTATGACGGACTGAATGTCAACATGAATCTCTTTCTGGGAATTGAAAGTGATTCAGCAAAGTGAACCTTTTGGTTAATGTTGTTTACTGGAGTGGGAGTTCAGCTGTGGCAATTCTCACGCATAGCTGGCAGATGGTGGATGGCCTTGGGAGGCAATACCATTTGCTTAGAATACAGAGTTTGAAGTCTCTCTTCACCAGCCATTTCAAAAAATGAGTCTCACTTAGAATTTCACTGAAGTAAATGAGCCTGTAGTTAAAATCCTAGTGAAATAACCACTAGTTTAGTATTTATTTATCAGCCCAGAACCCCAGCAGGTACTATCCCAGGTGCACTTAATCTTAAAAGGAAATTCTACAGCTCCTTTAGGGTTCCTGTTTGGGGGCATCTAGAAAGACACATTTGAAAACCAGCTTCTGTACAGCTCCCAGCCCCATGACAGAAATAAAAAATGAGGAAAGAATTTTTCTCTCTAATTTGTAAAGCAAACAAGAGGAATAAAAAGACCAGGAGGAAGCCAGTTGCTGGAAGGGCACTCACACCAGAGAGTTTTCAATAGGTGAGACAGAAATCACAGCATGAAGTAGGGTAAGCAGACCTTTTATCTCATACATAAGTGGAAAAAAGCACCAAGTGATTACTGAGGCGGAGTAATGAGAGGGCTGAGATGAAATATAACGGTTCCTCTTTGTGCAGACAGAGCACAAGAGCAAGGTCCACTGAGAAGTCTCCTCTGTCAGTCATGGATGGTCAATGGGATCATTCCAAAGCTGTGTGGCAGACTTAGTGGCACTCAGTGAAGACATGCTAAGGGAGATGCTTTGCTCAGCCAGCAAGGTGAGTGGGCATTAGAGCGTGGGTCTCTGTGTTGCCACCAGCCCTCTTCCCAATGGGCTAACCTGTGCAAAACAGCCTGCTGGAAACACACCATGAAACATAAGCACTCAACACAGATGGGTGGAAGGAGGACACAGCGGATAAAAGGAGATCCCATCATTTTTGTGCCTTTCCTGTGTGCTGGAAACTTTTCATCCATCATGAAAGCAAATCCTATGAAGGCTGTTACAGCTGTTTGGCCATATTACAGAGAAGACATTAGATTTCCAAAGCTAAAACTAGTAAGGTAAAGGTCACCTTTCATCCCAAGAATTCTGTTTCCAGAGCCTATCAGCTGAACCTCTGGCTACACTGCCTTACAGCAAGGAAACTCCCTCACTGCATGTACCTGAGGTCCTCGAATGTGTGAGAACAGGGTATAGATTTAAACACTTGGTGACTATTGCTTGGTTTCTTTGGGGTTATGCCTCAGGACAATGTGAATGCAGGGATTTACCTTGTGTAGAAAACAAATACAGTGAGCAGGCTGCATTTTCACTGAGGCAGTGGAAGGTGTGGGAATAAGGCCCCGCTGCTCAGACTGCTCCTTTTTTTGAGCACACTACCCTTGCCAAGTGCCTACTGTGTGTCAAACATGGTTGTCAGATCTGGGAACACAGCAAGTTGAGTTAAAAGGTGGTTTCTTTTCCTGTGAATCAAGACATATCAGGGGGAAAGACAGACAAACAGGTGATTATTATGCAAAGCAATATGTAAATGTTGTAACAGTGGTTTAAACAAAGTCCTTAAGTATCACCAAAAAAGATAACAAGGAGGAAGCAAGAAAGCTCCTAACGCAATTATCTGGATGCATCAAGATTTCTAAATTACAACCACTGACAGGGAAAATAAAATTTCAACTTTCACTTAATAAATTAAGGAGAATTTTAAGAACTTATTTCTTTCAGGGAACTAGTAAGCTAGAAAAATGGATAGAAGTTTAAGAGGTTCTCTAGTGTATGATGTATATGTGTATATATATATAATCATCACACATATATTATGCATATATATATTGTATATATTAAAGACTTAATGACTACAGGAGGGGAGTCAAGATGGCCGCCCAGAGACACCAACTGCTAGATCATCACATAAAGAAGAAAAAGTTTTAGGAAATAGGTAAAACTAACAAACAATCATAGAATGTGTGTAATTCTAAGGGAAAAGTGTCAAAATCTATAAGAGATTCCACAGGAAAAAGTTGCAGAGCAGACCAGGAGGAAGCAAGGTATGGGTGGACGACAACCCCGAAAGACTTCAGCCCAGCAAGAAGGGGTGGGCAGAGCATTTGCTTCTCCCTCCCAACATCTCCAACAGCGGGAGGGCTCTCAATTCCCAAGAGATACTTTCTGCTGCTGCCATCAGTGAGCTGGGACAGAGCACAGGCTTCCAGCCCTCCTGGAGCACTTCCCACCGTGCAGACTTGAGCTGGAAAGGCAGGTAGCTAAGTTGCTTCTCCACTCGCCACAAGCCTTTGTCCCCCCCGGGGGGCTTCAACTCCCCAGGCTTTGCCCTGCTCATTTCACATGAGTATTTCCCAACTCCAGCTCAGACTGCAGGATCCACTGGGGTCCATTGGGTCCCAGCTGATTTCTGTGACTGTGGGATATGCAGGACAGATGCCTTCCCAACCAGACTGCTAGCACTCTCCCATATAGATGTTTTCTGAACCTCTCCTCCACCTCTGGCTTCTAAGAGAGATGAGACCATTGAGCCACAACTCTGAGGTTCCACAGACTGTGGGACTCAGGTCCTTCTTCTTAGGGTCCTACAGCAGACCAAAGTCTGTTCGGACTGTGACTCCTGCTGTCCGGCTTGCCCTGATACTGTGTGTCCAACTGCCCCACTGGAGATGGGTATGCCTTGAAGCAGTGGGACATGGAACCAATTTGGGCATCATGTGGGCAATTCAAGATGGATGTACTTCTTCCTGGTATGGCCTGGGATTGACCTATTTCTTCTGGGGAAGGTGAGAGAGCCCACATGAATGGATGAACAGAGCAGTGGGTGGATTGTGGTGTGGGTCCTAGCTGTGACTTGCTCACAGAGAGCCCTTTTCCCATGGGAGAGCGACACTCCTCAGCTCAGGCTGGGATCCTGGACAGGGAATCTCTGGCCCAAAACACAGCCGCATGGGAACAGAATGCAGCTGGCCTGGGATCCAGCCTGACAGTTGCTGCTGGGGAGAGACGCAAGGTTGGGGAGAAGGGCAAGGCTCATTAAAGTTTATGGTCTGAATGTTGATGGATCTGACTCCATGAACAGACTCTCTGGATGGGTGGGACCACTTTAGCCAACACATTTCTACAAAATAAGAACAAATCTAGAGGCATCATTTGACCACACTTCAAGTTACACTACAAGTCTGTAGAGATCAAAACAGCATGGTATTGGAATAAAAATAGAGACTTAGATCTACAGAACAGAACAGAGAATCTAGCGGTGAAACTAGCCTCATTCTGCCATCTGATTTCCAACACAGCAAGAATACATTAGGGAAAAGAATCCCTATTAATCAAAGGTGCTGGGAGAACTGGTGAGCCTACATGTACAAGACCGAAACTAGATTTTCAAGGCTGAAACTTCTCGTTTCAGTCAGGATGGGTAAGAGGACACAAAATGATAAAAACTCCAGAAGAAAGTGTGGGAAAATCTCTTAATCTTATCAGTCTTGGTGAAGAATTTATGAAGAAGACCCCACTGGCAACTGTACCAACAACAAAAATAAATAAATAGGACCTGATAAAAAGTTTCTGCACAACTAAGGACACCATCAAAAAAGCTAAGAGATAATCTTCTGAATGGGAGAGGATTTTTGCATGCTACAAATCTGACAAAGGGCTAATAACCAGAATCTACAAAAACTCAGGCAAAATGACAAGAAAAAGAGCAAGCCACTCTATTAAAAAATATACAAGAGACATGAGTAGAAACTTTTCTCCGGGGGAAAGATGAATGGCCAACAAATACATGAAAAAATGCTCATTGTCTGTAGTTATTAGAAAAATATAAACCAAAAGAACTTTGGAATATCACCTAAACCCCATGACAATGGCCCATGTCACAAGATCCTCAAAACAACAGATGCAGACAGAAGGGAACACTCTTGTACTGTTGTGGAACTACAAGCTAGTACGGTCTCTATGAAAAATGTATGGAGATCCTTCAAAGAACTAAAAGTAGACTACCATTTGATCCTGCAATCCCATTGCTGGGTATCTACCCCAAAGAAAAAAAGACACTGTACCATAAGGGCATTTGCACTCAAATGTTTATAGTAGCGTAATTCACAATCACAAACATGTAGGAACAACCCAAGTCCCTTTCAACATTAGAGTGGATTAATAAACTGTAGTATATGTATCCTCTGGAATACTATTCAGCCATAAAATGGTGGAGATTTTGTATTTTTCGTAACAAACTGGATGGATTTGGAGAACATTCTCCTAAGTGATGTATCACAAGAATGGGGAAATAAGCATCATATGTACTCAGTGCTAAATTGAAACTAGTAGATTAACAACTGTGTGCTCACATGTGAGAAAAACTCAAGTAAATTCATATCAGGGGGAGGGAGAGGAAGGGATTGAGTCAGTTCTCACCCAATGAGTACATCACACAGGTATAGGGAGCACTTCTTGATGAAGAACACAACTACAACTTGGACTTTAGCCTTACAAAAAGCAAACTGCGTAACTGTACCCTCATTTTAATCTGGAATAAAAACAAAAAAAGAAAGAAAATCTAATATGCAACAATGATCTTGGAAGAACAAACTCACTAAGTATGACAAAATTTATTATTATTAATGTATAATAATGGCAGTACAGCCAATTATAGCAAAATAATAGCAAACACTGCCAGTCCTTGTCTCATATTCCTTTAGATCCTTTACCATTTTTTGTCACACTGGCCTCTGGTGTGCTTTTCCTTCTAAACATTAGTAGCTGCATTTCTTCTTTGGAGGCTGCTTTTAGCCAATCTGAGCATGTTTTGTTTGCACATGTGGAGAGTCAGAGCTGCTTAAGAATTTTGGTCTGAACCTGATCTCTCCCTCCCAGAAATAGTCCTTTACCAAGAGCCAAGAGCCAGAGCTCCCCGATCCTTGGATCAGATAATTTAGAGAGGTAACCTCTCTTGTCTAGGGTTGATACCAAAGTTGTCCTCCATGGAACTGTAGTTGGTGCCACAAATCTTTTCAGCCCTTTTTCCTTCTGTCCCACTTCTCACTCCCCTATTTGTTCTTCCTAGGAACACTTGCTACAGAATACATGTTGTGCAAATCCTCATTTCAGGGTCTTCTTCTTGGAAACCCAACTGAAATCATAAATCAAACTAAAATACTGAAATCAGAAAAGGATAAAATGGTCTAAGAACATAGACTGTGAACTCATTAAAAACAATCCGTCTTTTCAATAGGTAACTTTTTTGAATGTACTTGAGGAAAAGAGAGAATTTTTGCCCTTCATCTGCTCTCTTGTCCTTCTGTGCTCAGTAACTTCTCCACAATGCTTCTTTCTGTCCCTCTCAACCCTCCTTTGAATGACCTTCTCATTCACTCTTGCCACCTAAAACCCTGGGCCTATATTTCTCCTTTGATTCAGTGCCTTCCCTACAATGTTGTCCTCTGTAGTTGGATGATAGTGGAAAGACCATCTGTCCATTTATTTCCTTCTCTATGTATGTATTGTGGTATGCTGAATGTTCAGGGATTGGTAGAAAAGTTTTCATGGTAGGGGGAAAAAAACTTTCAAAAAGACTAAATAGGACTATTTCAAAAAAATCTAAGGAAATCATTATTGTTGCATACTTCTTAGTTTAGGGGTACAACTGACTCCAAGAGAGGGTCTGTCCTTTAATCCTTACTGTGCAATCTTCACCACACTTTACTGAAGTTTAGTCACTGCCCTAGGTCTTAGTCATCTCCTGTAGTCATCTCCGGGTTCCATCTTTCTCTCCCTATCCTGATAACTCCTGGGATGAAATTGGCCAAAGTATAATTTATCAAACTAAATTGTAATACCATTTTCTTGTGTATGAAGGTGGTGGGATGGGGATAGAGATCTAGCAGGACAATTCAGATGGGATCTGGGACTTTCTCCTTAAGTTTTCTGTTTTGCCCAGTTGTAGTGCTGTGAGGAAGCCAATTGTGTCCACATAGTCTTAATTCTTCCTTCCATGATGTCTTGTTGTGGCTTGAAATCAGTCATCATGGTAGTGTTTATACCACAGGAATTACTAAAATTTGGCATTTTTCTACTCCAGAGAGCCAAGTTTCAACCATGTAGCAACATGGCCCTGCCCCAGGCTATTGTTGCTGAATTGCACTTGTTCCATTTCTTAGCCCAAATTGTTCATTTGGGGCTGATCCTACTCCCTGTTTCCAAGAGTGGGCAGAGTACCACATCCTTCCTGGTTTTGGTGATTTTGTACAAAAATGGGTGGATATTTCAGGAAAAACCAATCAAAGTCCTCTCTGGGATTTTTGATGAAATGATTGGGAAAGAATTATCATCTCCTTTTGAGACTTTGGCTACTACTATCCCTGAATATCTGGAACTGGTGAGGTTCATGTGGACTTTCTTTGCAAGAAGAATGTCTGCTTGAGAATGAAGCCACTACAGAGGAAAATAAAGCCTAAGCAAAGAAAGAGAAAAATGTTAGGGCTTGTGATCATCATTTTAGTAACTAGATAGAGCCCCTACATTTCAGTTACTTAAGCCGACAAATGACTATTATTGCTTCAGCTATTTTGAGTTCAGTTTCTGTCACATGTAACCATGTAAATTTTGATTTATATAATTGTGACGAGTACACACACACACATGCACATCTTGCAAAGGCAGACAATACTTTTCAGAAAATAAGGAAGAGAATTTTTTACAGGCAATGTGGAGCATTACAATATTATGCAGAGTGATGTTAATTATAATTTTCTTATCCTTCTGCTTCAAGATCATGCCCAGGGACTTACCAAACAACAGACCCAGAAACCTTTAGTTACTTATGAACATGAAGCAGGGCAGAAGTTTGGAAATTAAAATTCCTCCTCTTTTCCTCTCCTGCCTCTTTTAGGACAGATCAAAATGTTAGGCAGTGCTCCTCTCCACACCCTCAACTCTGCAGACAAAAACATTTAAAAATTTATATTCTCCCTGGCAGAGCAAAGGTGGAGGGGTGTCATGACATATGACATGAATGATTATTTTACATTGGGAAGAAAATGTTCAAATAAATGCAGATTTCAACAATGACACACCAACTTACCTCAGTTTCATTAGCAAGTTTTGATGAAAGTTGCTACCCAGAGGTGGATATGGTTTGATGAAACAAACACTGTTTCACAGAGCCGGACACAAAATCAAACGATACAACCAATTGTCTATAGATGTATTTCCCATATATTTCCATTCTCTTTTTCTCATCGCTTCCACTTCTGGCAACATATACTAAATGAATAACCAAAAAATCAGAGTAAATTTACACATAGTGATAGTTTTTATAGCCTTGTTTATAATATAGAAAGATTGAGAAAAAGTAAATAGTTAAACAAATTAGGACCTATCTATATATCATTTCAGAAAATGTTATTTTTAAGAATTTTAAATACTGATATGGTATTTAAGAAAAATCCTTACACAAAACTGGTAAGTTGTATGATCTCATGTAAAAATGCATGCACATCTCACAACTCATCTCGATACAAGCTGGGAACGTTCCAACACCTTTATGTTTTTGCATCTTCACCCACTTCCCCACCTGGTGAATTCTTATTTTTTCCTTCAAAATCCAGCTCAAATACTATGCCTTCTGTGAGACTTTTCTTGGAATGATGGTGCCTAAGCAGAGTAAATCATTCTGTCTTCAAGAATAGATCACATTCAACCTAAGAATTCACAGGTGTCACCCCTCCATCAATACATTGCTCCTGGCAGCCTTCACCAATCATTGTTATTAGTCCCTGAGGTGAAAGCATTTGGTGTTCTGTGTCTGTGCTGTCCTCAGGGACCCATATGGGACTGGCTAGCAAGGCCCAATGAAGGCACCTGGCTCCCTTCAGCAGCAGGGGCCACCAGTGTGATGCTGTGAGCAGGACCATTGTAGATACATATCATTAAAAAAGATCTTTCTATCATAACTGTGAGATGTTGATACACATTACAAAATATGGACTTATGCCATTTTTTTGTGTGTGTCAACTATTGGGTGGATTCCATGAATAAAATCAGCCAAGCTTTAAAAATATATATTATTGTCTGTAGAAACCATAAGGGAACCATGGAAATAACTCTTCTGTTACTAACAGAAAATGCAGAGGGGCCCTACTGCCTTAGGCAATGTGAAACCACAGCTTGGTGTGACAAGTGAAGAGAAGGTGAATCCTTATCCTATTCTTAGTTGTCTATTAAACAAATGAGCAATGCTATCCATACAGTCCCTGCACTTGCTTTCCACAAGATGCCTTCTCCAATAAGGACCTTTTCCTGCCTAGGCTGCTTCATTTTCAGTTAGTATGCGATCACTGTTATTACCATTATCACTGTTTTGTCAATAATTAGCTGCTAGTGGCACCAAAGCTGATGTTTATTATCATAACATTTTCCTAAAGGATTGGTTGCTTGCAGATAAGCCTATTTCTGCCTTTTCTGCTTCTGTGTTCTCAGACAGATTACTTAACATCCCTAGGGCTAGTTGGGACACATTCAAAGGAATATCCGGGGCATTAATGAAATCTGATCTTTAATAGGGAGTCTGCAACTTACAGTGTAAGGCTTATCTGAGCTCCAACATGTGAAGTTTAATATTCATAGCACTTATATAGTAAATGCTCAATATATACAGTCATCATCATTAGCTTGCTATGGTTATGTTATTACTGGATTACTAGAAGTGGGGTGTATTTCTCCTCACCCTGTAGTTAAGGTAGGTACCCTCTAGTGGAAATGGGAAGACAAAGAAGTTCTTTGGGGTGGCCCTTGTGTCAACAGAGCTTCTAGGGCTTGATCAGGAGAGGGTTTGAGTTGATGCATGGCAACAAGCTGGGGCTGTCTCTCCATTACCACTTTGGGGAAAATAAACATTGTCTGGACAGCACATGAATATTTTCTGAGTGTCCTGACCTCACATAATAAGTACATTTTCTTAATATCTCTCACAAGAGTATGGACATGATGATAGTCTACAAATGTTGAAGTGATGAGTCATCAGATGAAATGACAAGATTCTGAAACACCATGGAATAAACCAAAGAAATGTAATCTTGAGATACCTGGGTTTATAGTCTTCTAGGCTTTTATCCTTCTTTGCAATACCACTTATTGAATAATTGCTGTGTCTTTCTTCTTCATTATTTTGGATGCTCTTGAGGGCAAAAATAGAATTCATAACTCACTCATTCAAAATTATACCTTCTATTTTAAATAGTTCAATGAAAATATTTCAGATTGTATATAAAGTCAGCATATTGTGCCCCATGATTGCACCAATGTACACAATTATGATTTAATAAAAATTAAAAAAAAAACAAAAAAATTATACCTACTAAGTAATTGCAAATACCATGTCTATTGATGTTAATGGAGTAACTGGCACATAATTGTTTTTCAACAAATGTTTGAAAAATAAATGAAAAAAATATACATAGTTTTATGCCAGGTGGAGAAGAGGATTACTATGACTACAGCATGAGAGTCCAATTTATAGAAAAGAAAGAGGAAGGTCAGTAACTTCTTCTAGAATAAAGGTATGCTATAAATATTTAAAGTTGTCACTTAATAAGTGAATATCACTTAATTGAGCAAAGAGTGATGTCAGTAGACAAGGAAAGGGATAAAGGAAGAGAAAAATAGAATATAGACAAGTGCTAAATTTAGGATAAAGGTGACCTCTGAGCAAGTGGGAGGAATTGAATTTTGGAAATACCAGAGTGGTATTTATTTATATTTGTGGCATTTTATTTCTTAAGTTGGATTGTGAGTCAACGGATGCCTATCATGTTTTTCTCTGTGTTTTATTATCTCATTACAAGAGAAGAATTATTGATGCTTTGTTTTCCTTAAACATTTTCATAATTTTATATAAATTTTATGAATTATAAAATGAGTTGTACAATTTAGTTAAGACAACCTTAGTAAAGCTCCTTCCTCTTAGCTCTACCCATCAGTCGCTTGGTCATCTCTTCTCAGGGCTTGGCTATTGTCCTCTAGCTGTCCTGGTCTCTAGGCCAGGCTTTCTCTAAGCTGTCCCCATCTCTGCCCAGAGAGATTTTCCTAAAATGTAGACCATGTGATTTTTCTGCTGTAAACAGCTTGTGAGATAAAGTGTAAACTTGCTAACCTAGAATTCAAAGAACAGCACAATTTTGCTCTTTTAACCTCTTGTCTTTCTTTCACTGTAGAGCATTGTGTTGACATCACAAGGGCCCCTCTTCCCTGCTTCTTCAAGCCCACCTAACATGCTTTCATCAGTCTCTGCTCCAATTCTTTCCATTACACTTCTCAATATGAATCTAAAACTAAATGACTCCATTTTGCTTGTTCTGTTTGATAATGTACCTTAGAATAAATCAAACTCTTTGTGACCTTGGAGGCTCAGGTAAGTATAAGATTAATATTAAACATGTATGTTATTAATTAATAAGTAAATAAGTATACAGGTGTTGGGTATATACTGATGCCCATAGTGCCAAGAATAGCCTTTTACAATGGCAGGCTTTCAGTATAATACTTAGTCAGTGAAAATGAAATGCAAGGCAAATAGCAAGATTATAATAATAAGTATATACAGTTAAAAGATTAAACATTGTGGCAAAGCTGGGTATTTGATTTATTGTTTAGTTTTTCAACATTTTTTGCATATAGATGTGTGTGACTAGTCAGTAGAATACCAGTATAAAAGATAAAGTGCTGATCTATAATCTTTATTTTAATTGTAATTTTTAATATTACTTGTTTTTGATTAAGTACTTCAACTCTTGGAGTTTCAATTACCTCTTCTATCTTTTAGAAGTAGTCACCTAGCTTTAACTTTGGGGTCTTATCTGCATGGGTTTGCAAGCCTCTTGTCTCACACTCTTGAAACCAAGCAGAAAGTCTATTACCTATTGCAGAACAGTTTACCAAGAGGGCAATTTTGCTTCTAGTGTCCTATAAATTCTTTGTAGTTATATAGGTGCAGGGAAATAGTCTTAATTTTTTACAAAAGCTGTTGAGGTAACAATCATGAATTGATCAAGCAAGATCATGGAATAATCTATAAGCTAAATTAAACTCATCTTTCACCATGCTTTTAATAATACCTGCTGCTATAGATGATTGGGAGGTAGATGGTAAATGTGTTAGGAGGAGTGACATTTTCCAGCTCTTTGGTTTTGTTTTAGAGAACCCTTAGAAGACACACTGGTTTCTTTTAACTCAACTCCAACCTTGAAATGCCATTTTTAGAATTTTATTTTTATTTTTAAGACTTCCATAAATACTGCCTATATTAAGTTTTATCTGGCAATAAAGATTTGATAAAAGCCTTTGATGGAAGAAGGGAAGTGGAATGAGAATATCAGCAAAATAGGGATTGGAAAGTTAGGTGTTCATAAGCAATAGAAAAGGTTATAAATACAAGTGGGTTGGAGCCAGTGAAATTTTTACTTGTTTCTTAGTTATGCCAAGACTCAAGACTTATGGTTATTTTTCCAATAAAATCCATGTTTCTAAATGAGAAGAAATGATAGATACAATACGAGATATTATGTTAGGGTGTCATTCAGCAGATATTCCCTTTCATCCCTTCCCAGTACCCTACCGCCACAGGAGAATTAGACTTCTTCACCCGTCAATGTTGGCTTTGGTTATCTGCTTTGCTTTACTTTAAGTGGTCAGAAAAAATAAAGGGTCTAATAGTTTACCTGATTTGCTGCTAATAAGTTATTCTGCCATAGTGTCATGGATGCTGGAAGAGGACATGAAACCCCTGTGTCAGAGACAAAGAACTTTATTACTTACAGAGATAACAGTAGCTAAAATAGCATTATTTTCTTGTTTTCGTTCCCCAAATTCCAGTTCCTGCAGGGTGATATGAAGAGAGCTGGCCCTCCCATTAAGATTAGTGAACCTAAATATTTTATAATGGGAGGTAAACATGTCTACCCTTTTTCTGGAGGAAGACCTTATTTCTTTCTTCAATCTATTTGGCATACATTCTTGAAAAGATAGTCTGGAGCAAAGGCAGGCAGTGTTTCTGCTCACGAGTTGCGCAGAAACATGAGTGATCTGTGGAGAATTGTTTTGCAGCACAATCCTCTGCCAGGAGAAGAACACTGCCCAGATATCTTCTTTTATGAGTGGCCAAGCCCAGTTAAGTTACATCCTGACATAGAGCCACCAGAGCTGAATTTATCCTGAATCAGCTGAACAGTAGTCAGCATGAAGGGAAGTAAGAAAGGGAATGATCATTTATGGCAATAAGACACTGAATTTTAGGCAGCTTTTTATGCAACAGTGTTGTAGCAGAAACTGAATGAAATAGAAATTGGTAATGAAAACAAAGTGTTGGCATATCAAAATTTCAAGTACTTGGATTTAGCTTTGGTACCAGAAAGTGAGTAATGAGGAAACTGTTATTGGGGGTAGAAAAATTGTTATTGTATATTATAAAATGACAAAGCATTCGATAAAACTGCTGCCTACAGTAACTTCAAAAGACAGGAAATATACCTAATTAATTCATTTAGCATTTGGTGAGGAAGATTCAAAAGTATGTGCAGTTTTTTTTTTTTTTTTTAACTAATCACAATTGTTAAAGTACTACAAGAAAAAGATGAGCTCAGAGCTCAGGAAAACTGGTTAGTTTGCAAACAGGATATAGCAAGACTATAGAAAGCCCAGAAATACCAGGTTTAGAATAAAATGGGTTCTTATCAAAACAAAGATGGAGTCATTACAAAGCCTAAATTCATGATGGTTTTAGTATTGTTTGATAAGACATATGAACAAATGAAAGTGTGGCTTAGCAAATCCTCTCATCTAGACTAAAGGGCTTTTAAAAAGTTAAGGTCAAGGTCCCACAGAAGACCAATGTACCCAGTGTACCCCTGATTAAGTCCAGATGGAGATGAACCTTGGAAAGACTTGTGGGTGTTGTTTTTGGCATTTATATACAAGTAGAATTAAGTATGTACATAGAAAGCACTAAGCCTTTGAGAGACTTTTGTTGGCAAAAGAGCCATCAGCCTAGACTAGAAAACACAGGCTTTTAAGGATGGGAAAAAAACCTCTTGCCCTTCAACTTTACAGTATCAGGAATTAAACATAAATCTGTTGAGCCATAAAGAAGAGTTTATTTTTAAATGCTTAGATACAGTCCAGGAGGATAATAGCAAAGAGGGCCAACCCAAGATTTTTGGAGAATAGCAAACTGCGAATCACTCTCCAGGATCCTACGCTGAGTCTTATCAAGAACTGTTTATGTTGTATATTAGTGGAAGACAAAGCCAATCACCTTGTCTCAACTCACATGGTTATACATATATAGGTGCAAATTGATTATTCTCAAATATTCTCGTGCAGAAAGACTCATCTCCCTCCTATGCAGAGGGAATAGGTATCATTCAATACTTCTCTTGTTCCTCTTAACTGCAGTACAAGATATATCTTATTTTGGTCTATCTTTGGGCCAAGAGTAATTATCAAGAAATAATTTCATTTCCCTACTCTTTGGACACATGATGAAATTTGCTCTGGAGGTCTTCAAAATTATTTAGTGACAGTTTTTTGTTTTTCCCTTCTTAACGATAAAAGTATTGTGGATATTCTACCCAAGTTGCACAATTGTTATTTGGAAATGTGGATGACAAATAACTTGTGTTTTTAGTACATAGGTCCCTGAATCAAAGGAGCTGCTTGTAGATCAGATGCAGATTATGAGGTTCTGGATTTTGAGTCTGACACAGTGATTTGAAGGATGCAATGGCTAGTCAGGGATTTGTTCTGGTTACATATGAAATGAAGTACTACTTTTTCAAGTGCTTTAAAGTATGAGGGTGGTGTTTTGATGGAGATGACATTAAATCTGTACATTGCTTTGAGTAGCATAGACATTTTAATGATGTTTATTCTTCCTAGCCACAAGCATGGTATATTCTTTCATTTGTTAATGTCTTCTGCCATTTATTTTGTCAGGGTTTCACAATTCTCTTTGTATAGATCTTTCATGTCCTTTGTTAGATATATTCCCAGGTATTTAATCTTTTGGCACTACTATAAAAGGAATAAAGTCTTTGATTATATTTGACTCTGTGCCCACTCAAGAGCATGTTATTTAATTTCTTTGCATTTATATAAT